>JAXCGZ010004208.1:40000-42500 GCA_037179515.1 Halocaridina rubra
ACATATTTTGTGAGAAATATGGGAAGATAGTAGATTGCTGCATACCTGTCACCAAAGTAGGTGTAATTCATGCCAGAGAGAAATGGTTCGATAATGGGTGTAAAAGAGCTAAGGAGTGGAGAGACAAATGCTGGAAAAGGTATAGGAGGAGAAAAACATAAATGCCTGGCAAACCTACAAAAGAGCAAGAAATGACTACCTAAGTAAAAGGAGAGAGGCAGAGAGAGACTATGAGAGGGACATCACCAGGAAGGCTAAAGAAAATCCCAAGCTTTTCCACAGCTTTATCAGAGGAAAACTGAAGGTAAAAGAACAGGTTTTAAGGCTAAAGAGAGCGGATGGAAGCATCACTGAGACGGATGAAGAGATCTGCAAAGAATTGAACAAGGAGTTTCAGTCAGTATTTACAGTAGAAAATACCCCACCCCCTCAGATTGCAGTGATAGAAGCTCAAGGGCCGCTATTAGAGAACATCAACCTTACAGCCACAGAGGTATGCAAAGCGCTGATGGATTTAGATGTTCATAAAGCTACAGGTCCTGATGACATATCCCCTCATGTGCTGAAAAAATGCGCAAACACAATATCAGTGGCACTAAGTATCATATTTAAGGAGTCACTGGAGTCGGGGGAGATTCCAAGATGCTGGAAACAAGCAAATGTGATACCTATCTTCAAAAAGGGAAGGAGGGATACGGCTCTGAACTATAGACCAGTTTCCTTGACCAGCATAGTTTGCAAACTTATGGAGAAACTACTAAGGAAACATATCTCTCTTCACTTGGAATCCTTCAACTTTTTGTCAGTGAGGCAACATGGCTTCAGAGAAGGTAGATCAACAGTAACAAACTTATTAGAATTTTATGATGAGGTAAGCCAAATCTTACAGGAAAGAGAGGGCTGGGCAGATTGCATATTCCTAGACTTCCAGAAAGCGTTTGACACTGTTCCACATGGGAGACTTATTAGGAAGCTGCAATCAATGGCTAGAATAGGTGGAAATGTTTTGGAATGGATAAAAACTTACTTAGAAGGAAGGGAACAGAGGGTTAGAGTAAGACACTCAGTGTCTGAATGGAGAAGAGTTAGTAGTGGAGTTCCACAGGGTTCAGTTTTAGGGCCACTTTTGTTCCTTGTATATGTAAATGACCTACCAGAGTGTGTAAATTCATTCATGAATATGTTTGCAGATGATGCAAAGATTGTGAAGAAAGTAAAAAACGAGAACAATGGTAGAGAACTTCAGGAGGATCTAAATAATCTGCATGAGTGGTCAGAAAAGTGGCTAATGAAATTCAATACTTCAAAATGTAAGGTAATGAGAATAGGTACAAGTGCAAGAAGGCCCAAGCTTGACTACTCGGTGGCTGGAGTACAACTTCAAGAGACAGAAAATGAGAGAGATCTAGGAGTAAACATACTGGCAGATTTGTCTCCAGAAAGGCATATAAATGGCATAGTAAGGGCAGCATATGCATTCTTATCAAATGTAAGGGTAGCCTTCAGGCACATGGACAAGGAAATGTTCAGAAATATTTATGTAACCTATGTGAGGCCAAAACTCGAATATGCAGCCCCCTTTTGGAATCCGCACTTGAAAAAGCACATAGCTAAGCTTGAAAAAGTTCAAAGACATGCCACGAAACTGGTGCCAGAAATACGCAATCTCAGTTATGATGAGAGGCTGAGGGAATTAGACTTACCATCACTGGAAGCTAGAAGAGTGAGGGGGGATATGGTGACAGTCTTTAAATTCCTTCATGGTTATGATAGAGTGGATAGGGATCGATATTTTGATATGGCTGGCTCTAGAACTAGAGGTCATAATTTGAAGTTTCGTAAGAAAACTTCTTTGCAGGATGTAAGGAAATACTTTTTCAGTGTAAGAGTAGTTGATAATTGGAATTCGCTAAGCGAGGAGGTAGTTAATGCTATCTCAATCCATAGTTTTAAGGACAGGTATGATAAGTATTACTAAGTCTAAAATGGAACCGATCAGGAGACGGGAAGATACGAGCTTTGGGCTTTTTCCCGTAAACACAATTAGGTAATCACAATTAGGTAATCACATACATACATACATACATACATACATACATACATACATACATACATACATACATACATACATACATACATACATACATACATACATACATACATACATACATACATACACACAAGTAAACACCATTTTGACCTGGAAGAAGTGAGAGTAGGACAAGTGTTACCATACATTTCTTCACAAAAAGTTGAACTCACTCAAAGAATTTTTTTTTTAAGATTTGCACTATTTTATTTACAGCAGAATCAAAACAAATTATATTAAAAATAAAATAAAATTAGACAAGAATTAGAACTCCTTCGTATTAATAATGTCAATTTGAGATGATAATAATAAGAGACAATAAGTAGTTTTCAGATGAATTGCATATGCCTTATTATCATTTTCATTAGTATCATTATCAAGAGATAGTAGTCACCGTGGCTCAAGCGGTAG
>JAXCGZ010004208.1:50000-62500 GCA_037179515.1 Halocaridina rubra
ATATATATATATAAGGAAACAGACTCGGTGAATACGCTATGAGATGTGCTAGATCTGTAAGGGAATAGAATCTTAACCAATTTGACTTTCGATTAAATATATCCGGTAGCCTTAGAAAAAATAGTTACGTTAGGACTATGGTGGAACAGTACTTTCACGAATATGAACTTCAGTTTAATTTAAAAAAAAGCGCTTCTTTGCAGCTCACGAAAGGAGATTACATCAAAATGAATGAGCTTTTTGCAGTTATTGACTGGAGAACCTTATTTTACAACAAATCTGTACAAGAAATGTATGACATCTTTTGTGAGAAATATGGGAAGATAGTAGATTGCTGCATACCTGTCACCAAAGTAGGTGTAATTCATGCCAGAGAGAAATGGTTCGATAATGGGTGTAAAAGAGCTAAGGAGTGGAGAGACAAATGCTGGAAAAGGCATAGGAGGAGAAAAAACATAAATGCCTGGCAAACCTACAAAAGAGCAAGAAAATACTACCTAAGTAAAAGGAGAGGCAGAGAGAGACTATGAGAGGGACATCACCAGGAAGGCTAAAGAAAATCCCAAGCTTTTCCACAGCTTTATCAGAGGAAAACTGAAGGTAAAAGAATAGGTTTTAAGGCTAAAGAGAGCGGATGGAAGCATCACTGAGACGGATGAAGAGATCTGCAAAGAATTGAACAAGGAGTTTCAGTCAGTATTTACAGTAGAAAATACCCCACCCCCTCAGATTGCAGTGATAGAAGCTCAAGGGCCGCTATTAGAGAACATCAACCTTACAGCCACAGAGGTATGCAAAGCGCTGATGGATTTAGATGTTCATAAAGCTACAGGTCCTGATGACATATCCCCTCATGTGCTTAAAAAATGCGCAAACACAATATCAGTGGCACTAAGTATCATATTTAAGGAGTCACTGGAGTCGGGGGAGATTCCAAGATGCTGGAAACAAGCAAATGTGATACCTATCTTCAAAAAGGGAAGGAGGGATACGGCTCTGAACTATAGACCAGTTTCCTTGACCAGCATAGTTTGCAAAGTTATGGAGAAACTACTAAGGAAACATATTTCTCTTCACTTGGAATCCTTCAACTTTTTGTCAGTGAGGCAACATGGCTTCAGAGAAGGTAGATCAACAGTAACAAACTTATTAGAATTTTATGATGAGGTAAGCCAAATCTTACAGGAAAGAGAGGGCTGGGCAGATTGCATATTCCTAGACTTCCAGAAAGCGTTTGACACTGTTCCACATGGGAGACTTATTAGGAAGCTGCAATCAATGGCTAGAATAGGTGGAAATGTTTTGGAATGGATAAAAACTTACTTAGAAGGAAGGGAACAGAGGGTTAGAGTAAGACACTCAGTGTCTGAATGGAGAAGAGTTAGTAGTGGATTCCACAGGGTTCAGTTTTAGGGCCACTTTTGTTCCTTGTATATGTAAATGACCTACCAGAGTGTGTAAATTCATTCATGAATATGTTTGCAGATGATGCAAAGATTGTGAAGAAAGTAAAAAACGAGAACAATGGTAGAGAACTTCAGGAGGATCTAAATAATCTGCATGAGTGGTCAGAAAAGTGGCTAATGAAATTCAATACTTCAAAATGTAAGGTAATGAGAATGGGTACAAGTGCAAGAAGGCCCAAGCTTGACTACTCGGTGGCTGGAGTACAACTTCAAGAGACAGAAAATGAGAGAGATCTAGGAGTAAACATACTGGCAGATTTGTCTCCAGAAATACATATAAATGGCATAGTAAGGGCAGCATATGCATTCTTATCAAATGTAAGGGTAGCCTTCAGGCACATGGACAAGGAAATGTTCAGAAATATTTATGTAACCTATGTGAGGCCCAAACTCGAATATGCAGCCCCCTTTTGGAATCCGCACTTGAAAAAGCACATAGCTAAGCTTGAAAAAGTTCAAAGACATGCCACGAAACTGGTGCCAGAAATACGCAATCTCAGTTATGATGAGAGGCTGAGGGAATTAGACTTACCATCACTCGAAGCTAGAAGAGTGAGGGGGGATATGGTGACAGTCTTTAAATTCCTTCATGGTTATGATAGAGTGGATAGGGATCGATATTTCGATATGGCTGGCTCTAGAACTAGAGGTCATAGTTTGAAGCTTCGTAAGAAAACTTCTTCGCAGGATGTAAGGAAATACTTTTTCAGTGTAAGAGTAGTTGATAATTGGAATTGGCTAAGCGAGGAGGTAGTTAATGGTATCTCAATCCATAGTTTTAAGGACAGGTATGATAAGTATCACTAAGTATAAAATGGAACCGATCAGGAGACGGGAAGATACGAGCTTTGGGCTCTTTCCCGTAAACACAATTAGGTAATCACAATTAGGTAATCACACGAATTAATAAAAAGTGCTACAAAAGCTTTTATATATTTATGCAATTTGAAATTCATTATGTCTCATATTTTTTGTGTCTAGAAATCGTCTTTATTTTTATTATTTCGATGACACGATGCCAAGAGACGTGAAGACTTTTATTTGTTCAAACAACAGTGAGATGCTTACCATAACACTCCCCACGACAGCAAAACACATCAGTTTAATACTACAAGACTTTTGTGCGTGTGTGTGTGTGTGTTTGTGTGTGTGTGTGTGTGTGTGTGTGTGTGTGTGTGTGTGTGTGTGTGAGTGTGCGTGTGTGTGTGTGAGAGTGTGTGTGTGAGAGTGTGTGTGTGTGAGGAAGCTCGTGTATATGTGTGTGTGTGCCTGAGAGATAGAGATAGAGAGAGAGAGAGAGAGAGAGAGAGAGAGAGAGAGAGAGAGAGAGAGAGAGAGAGAGAGAGAGAGAGAGAGAGAGAGAGAGAGAGAGAGAGAGAGAGAGAGAGAGAGAAAGAGAGAGAGAGAAATTTATATCCATATGCATATATATATATATATATATATATATATATATATATATATATATATATATATATATATATATATATATATATATATATAGATAGATAGATAGACAGATAGATAGATAGATATGTGTACATATATATATATATATATATATATATATATATATATATATATATATATATATATATATATATATATATATATATATATATATATATATATATATATATATATATATATGAATATATATATATATATATATATATATATATATATATATATATATATATATATATATATATATATATATTTATATATATATATATATATATATATATATATATATATATATATATATATATATATACATACACACACACACATTATTTTAACCCTGTCCAGGAATCAACCTAGAACACATTGAGCTAATTTTCAACCAATTGTACTACCGTGATTACAAGAGAAGTGAGAAACCTCTCACATGCCTTCTGGAGCTAGGCGAACGAGTCTATTTCAGTCTTATCTTCATATTCCTTAGGAACTCTATAAATATATATATATATATATATATATATATATATATATATATATATATATATATATATATATATATATATATATATATATATATATATATATATATATATATATATATATATATTTTTTTTTTTTTTTTTTTTTTTTTTTTAAGAGTGTGACACCGGGATAGGCAGAAACTGCCCTCATCAACAAAGGCCCGGGCACGAGAAAATACCAAGACGAAGGAAAAGAAAAAGTTAAGGGCAAGGCAGAGATGAGGTAATGTCACAACAAAGGAAAACGACAGACAGAAAAAACAGTCAAAGTAAAGAGGACCCAGAGATATGGAGGACTAGGCTCTGAGATGACGATAGATCTGCTTTTTGAATGATGAAAGGTCATAAGAATTAGGAAAGACAGAAGGAGGAAGAGAGTTCCAGAATCTGGAGGTAGATGGGAAGAAGCAGTCGCTGCACCGACCAATCCGCGAGCTACAAATCTCCACACAGTACCTGTGAGATGAGGCCGCTTGGCGAGTGTTACGCGGCCTCGGCAGTGGAGGAGGTATGCAACTCGCCAACTCATCAGAGCAGCGATGGAAGTAGTAGCGATAGAAAAGCGAAAGGGAAGATACCTTACGGCGAAGAGAGAGAGAATCCAGGTTAGAAGTAAGAGAAGGATCATTAATGAGTCTGACTGCCTTAGATTCAACCCTATCAAGAAGATAAGTAAAGGAAGAAGCACCCCAGATGTGTGAGCAGTATTCTAAGCAGGGGCGGATAAGACCTTTGTAAATTTTAAGTAACTGCAATGAGGAAAAGTAATAACGAAAACGAAACAAAACCCCCAATTTTTTGGATGATGATTTAGAAATTTGGATTATGTGATTCCTCCAAGACCAGTTAGAGGTTATATGGATTCCTAATATATTGATAGAGATAAGAGGGTAAATTTCATTAGTTTCGAAGACAATAGGGTTATCAGGAGGAGAAGAAGATAAAGAGATAGCCAGAAACTGTCTTGGAGGCATTGAATTTAACTAAATTTTGAGTGCCCCATTCAGACACTCTCTGCAAATCGGAGTTAAGAGTAGAAGAAAGAGTGATACGAGATTGATTACGAGTAACAGATGAAGGTTGTGAAGAAAAGGCAGAGGAAAAGTGAAGGGTAGAATCATCGGCAAAGGCGTGAAGAAGAGAGGAAGATGGGGACTGTAGAAGATCATTGATGAAGAGAAGGAAGAGAGTAGGTGAAAGAACAGAGCCCTGTGGAACAACACTGGACACAGAAAAAGGGCTAGATGTCGCACCATCAACAACTACAGATATAGAACGGTCAGTGAGAAAACTGGAAATGAGAGAACAGAAAGAAGGGGTAAAGCCGTAGGCATGGAGTTTGGCCAACAGAGCCTTGTGCCAGACTCTGTCAAAAGCCTTAGAGATATCAAGGGCGACGACAAAGGATTCCCCATAGTTCCTCAGAGAAGATGACCATACATGAGTAAGATAGGACAGGAGATCACCAGTGGATCTTGCCTTGCGGAAGCCGTACTGGTGATCGGATATATATATATATGTATATATATATATATATATATATATATATATATATATATATATATATATATATATATATATATATATATATATATATATATATATATATATATATATATATATATATATATATATATATATATATATATATATATATATATATATATATATATATATATATATATATATATATATATATATATATATATATATATATATATATATATATATATATATATATATATATATATATATATCTTATTCTTTTTTTATAGTGAAGTTCTAATACTAGGCATATATATATATATATATATATATATATATATATATATATATATATTATATATATATATATATATATATATATATATATACATATATATATATATATATATATATATATATATATATATATATATTTATCTATCATACATGTACATTTGATTTTATTGGTGACCTGCCATTTCCTTCGTTGTATTCATAATACTGATAATGGTAGGAAGTTGGAGACGACAGACACTAATCTCCCTCCACATGTTGGACTTGGCTAGGCGAATATTTTACCTCTTCAGCACAGAAAGAGGTTGAATATTACTTTGTATGTTGTGGATCAGTCTCGAATAATCTTAGGAAAGGATTATGCAAAAATGTGGTAGAATATACAGAATGAAAAAAATAGAAATGGAGACCTCAAGTAGGCTTCTCACGTGAGACTTCTCTTTAAAATGCATTAAAAGATTTATTCCTGATGTGCTACTTTACACAAAAATTATGTTAACATGCACAACGTATCTCTTTTAGTATAGTTTTACGTTAAATCAGATATGTTACCTAACCAAAAGCAAATGCATAAACTTCATGTATTTAGAATACAGAATGCTAACAATCTTATACTCTCCAGAGAAGTGTGAATGGGAAAATACATGGGGGTGCTGAAAAGTTCCTGACTTTAAGGGTATCGTGAAGGGTAGAGCTGTTACCTTGACAGGGGCGGTAGGACAGCTATTTAGAAGAAGATATGCAAAATTAGCATGATGATACACAATATATCTTTCTCCTTTTTTGCAGACTTAACGCATGATGACAGCTCCTAGAGTGGATTTTGCTAAATCTGAAGCACAGCTGGTAATTAAATTCCTCTTCTTGCAAGGCAAAGGAAGGGCGGAAATCCATGGCGAGATGAATAATATCTTGAAGGATGCCTGCCCATCGTACTCCAAAGTGAAAATCTAGGTGTCAATGTTCTGGACTGCTCATTTTGAGGTCACAGATGAACCCCGGTCAGGACGGCCAACTTCCACAACCACAAAGGGCAAAGCCGATGCTGTTCACTTGATGATTCTCGAGGACCACCGGATTGCAGCTAACGTCATTGCTGAGATTCTGGGGGTTTCCCGCAAAAGAGTTGGCCACATCATCCACAACATTCTGGACATGAGAAAGCTTTCCGCAAAATGGGTGACGAAATGCCTGAATGCAGATCAGAAGCGCATCAGAGTGATGACATCAAAGGAGATTTTGGACAGGTTTGCAGCGTGGAAGGCTGATATTTATGGCTCATTTAGTCACCATGAATGAAACTTTGCTGCATCACTATGATCCCCAGACCAAGCAGCAATCAATGGAGTGGCAGAACAGAGGTTCACCGCGTCCCAGAAAGTTTCAGACCCAGAAGTCAGATTGAAAGATTCTGGCTTCATTATTCTGGGATAAAGACGGAGAACTCCTAATAAAATACCTGCCAAAGGGTCACACCATCAGCGTAGAATACTACATGTCTCTGTTAAACGAACTGCGGGAAGCTTCAAAGCAGAAACGCCGTGGAGAGTTGAGCACTGATGTCCTGTTTTTGCAGGACAGTGCACCAGCACAGACAGCATATGAACCTCTGCGGAAAATACTCGACCTTAGCTTCGAACTGGTAGACTACCCACGTTATTCTCCAGACTTGCCCCCTCCAACTATCACCTCTTTCCACAAATGAAGAAACATCTCAAGTGAACGAAATATCACTCTGATTCCGAAGTAATCGCTGCTACAGAGGTCTGGTTGGAGCAGCACCCTCTCGTATGTTCTCTCCTAATATACTGACATCGGGTGAAACCAAGAGACGCAATAAATAAGATAAGGGAGAGTGGACACTGCCTTTGAATCTCCAGGCGCAATACAGGTGTAAGAACCGTGGAGATAGTGTCAAAGAGATGCTGTTCTCTCTCTCTCTCTCTCTCTCTCTCCTCTCTCTCTCTCTCTCTCTCTCTCTCTCTCTCTCTCTCTCTCTCTCTCTCTCTCTCTCTCTCTCTCTCTCTCTCCTCTCTCTCTCTCTCTTCAAATTATTGAACGTGTGATTGAAATAGAAAACAGAGAAGAGATATACTGCAGTTACTGTACTAGTATAGCTTTTATTTTTCAATAATTCCATTGAAAATGTCATAATAAGCAAATAAGACTGGCACTGTTGATATTTTGTCATAACCCCTGCTGTTTGTTTGTTTGTTTTGCTTTATTAGAATGACTCTTTGACTTTACCACAACTGATAATAAGAATTTTATCTAAATGGTCACGGCTTACGCCAATAAGGATAATAACTTGACTGTTTAAATCCAAGCGGTGTCTTTTCATTTGAAGATTAATGTTGTTTGTTTTTTCTCTCTCTTTTTGTTTTTCTAACCATACCTAACCTAACCTAACCTATCCATCTATCTATTTATCCTATATTCCTTGCAATAGTCAACGGTAGAGTATGATTGGAGAGCTTGCTTTAAGGGGTTCTATACACTAATGATGATGATGATACGGTATTACGTCACGGGCTCCCTTTTATATAAAGGGCTAGGACGGTGCGTCCTTACGAAGGACTTTGGTCTTGGCAGGTGCCACCATGACCCCGAGTGAATGTCCCTTCTAACCTCAGACCTTGGAGGATCTCTAATCGATGACCTGAAGAATCAAAGTCGTGCACGTTATCACCCAACCACGGCGGCCAATATAAGGGGTTCTATACACTGACTAGTTGAAATATGACATATGAATTCAAAGGGAGGGCGAGCACAAGTAACATGGTGGAAAAAAACTCTAAAAGGAAAAACATCACATATGTTTAGCGTTTTCTGGTCGAAGTCATAAATTTAGCTCTTTGAGAAGACACGATACTCCACTTAACAACATAGATTTCAGGTGATTATAGCCATGAGAGAGTCAAAGAAGAAACTCTTTATAGTGCCATTTTATCTGTACATGAGGACTTTTTGTGTGTTTGTATATGAATCTTCACTCTCTATTATCCATTTTCGCAAATTTATAGCTAGTATAGTTAACTATAAATTCTCAAAATATCTTTATGTTTTGTTAATTAGCAAGGGCATGCACTCATGGTAACGATTACATCTGCCAAAACAAGTCCTTCGCAAGAAGGCAACCGTCCTAGCCCTTGTTAGAAAAGGGAGTCCGTGACTTAACAAACGCTTTTTGATAAGGAAGAAACTTTAATACAAAATATAGGTATTATTTTTTTCTTTAGTTTGCTTAAAAAAAATTAACTTGACTTGAGATTAAACTAACAACTTTTCTTCAAGTCTCAAAATTACAAGATTTATTTATTTTCTTTTTGTTAAGTTTTCACATTATGTATTAATCTCCGGCTGGTATTCTTTGTAGTATTGTGTAAATTCCATAAAGACATAATCGTTACAGTGAGGATAGACTTGATAATGGCAATTGTGGAATGATCAAAAATACCATTATGAATATTCCGTTACCTTGACTTACGAACCATTTCTGTTGTTCGTAAGTCGGATTACTTGAAGCCAAATTTTTCCTTTATTTCAGTTAATTTTTCGTTTAACTCTTCATCTATACAATAGATTACAGTATAATAGCTTGCTTGTTCCGGTTTTACGTCACGGACTCCCTTATCTACCAAGGGCTAGGACGGTTGCCTTCTTGCGAAGGACTTGTTTTTTCAGATGTAATCGTTACCCTGAGTGCATGCTCCTGCTAACCTCAGACCGTGACAGGGCGCGAACCCTTGACATGACGCCTCAGAGTCGCGGACGCTACCTCTTGAGCTTGCTTATAAAGGCTAAATTATTGTATTAACACCAATGAAATTCGCTCTTATTTGTATTCTTTTTAGTATGGTGTTCATCAATAAGATGTGAACATACAGGAGACTTTTTACTTAAATTAAATACCTGTAAGTTTATATTTTTGGGCAGGGAAAAAGCTCAGTGCTTTTTTTGCTTTTTTATGCTATAAATAATGGTACCATAGCTATAAACCAATATAGCTTAGCCTATTTTTTTTCTTATTCCCAATTCCTTATTCATTTATATATATATATATATATATATATATATATATATATATATATAATATATATATATATATATATATATATATATATATATATATATATATATATATATATATATATATATATATATATATATATATATATATATATATATATATATATATATATATATATATATATATATATTTATCTATTTGTCTATATGTTTGTTTATTTCATGTATACAGTATAATTATTTACATATTTATTTATATACTTTTTTACTTGTCAGAGATATAGTTAAGAGACTCAAAGACAGAAATAATTATCAGAGAGGAAAAAAAATCACACCATCGTAACATGTGATACTTATCTGATAATAGGTTTTACGTCACGGCCTCCCTTTTCTATTAAGGGCTAGAACTGGGTCTTCTTGCGGAAGTGTGACCGTTACCCTAAGTGAATGCCCATCCTAAACTCAGACCGTGGAGGGCCGCAAACTCTAAACCTGACGAAGCCAAGTCGCGAGTGTTGCCACTCTGCCATAACGGCCATATGCGATACTTATCTGATAAAAGACAAAACTTTACCAAAGCTGTTTTTTATATCATTCATTAAATTCATTAGATTCTTTATACACATGAGTCTAACATAGACAGTCGAGAGAATGGTATTATGGTATTATAGTAATATGGTAATATGGTATTAAGGTATTATGGTATTATGGTATTATGGTATTGTGGTATTATGGTATTATGGTATCATGGTACTATGGCATTATGGTACAATGGTATTATGGTATTATGGTACAATGGTATTATGATACAATGGTATTATGGTATTATGGTATTATTCATTTGAATATCTTTGATATAATTTGATATATTCGCTAAATATTTCCCCAGAAGTTTTGTTAATCATTTCATTCGATACATTTTGTCTTTTAATAAAACTTAGGTTAAGTTAGGTTAGGTTAGGTTAGGTTAGGTTAGCATAATATAGGGCTCAAGTAAATATAATGTCTCCTAGTACATTGCAAAACCCTATAAATTGTTTGGTTGATTTAGGTTAGTTTAGGTTAGGTTAGGTTAGGTTTGGTTAATATGGTTTTGGTTAGGCATTAACCTAACCAAATCTAACCTAACTAAACCTTACTTAACCTTTCAATTTAAAGGGTTATTAAATGTATTGGGGTTCATTATCTTTACTTGATCCCAATTTAGTAAACTTAGTAAATTTAGAAAAAAAATCCCATAAAAAAACCCTTCCTTTGATAACGACGTGTGCGTTAGTAATATGTTCTTAAAACTATTAGAACTCATTATCATAAATCAAAACTTGCCAACCCCTCTTCCCCCCCTTCTCCCCTCTATCTCTCCCTTCCCCCCTCCTCCTCTATCCCCGTCCTCCTCTTCCTCCTGCCTTTCCCCTATCCCTATTTCATCTATCACCGTTCCTTTGATCTCTCTCTCTTCACACCTGTAAATGAACTCCCAGAAGACTTTAGAAGTAGTCCTGGTCTTGATAAATCACATTTATTCTCTCTCTCTCTCTCTCTCTCTCTCTCTCTCTATCTATATATATATATATATATATATATATATATATATATATATATAGATATATATATATATATATATATATATATATATACATATATATATATATATATATATATATATATATATATATATATATATATATATATATATATATATATATATATATATTATATATATATATTATATATATTTATCTCTCTCTCTCTCTCTCTCTCTCTCTCTCTCTCTCTCTCTCTCTCTCTCTCTCTCTCTCTCTCTCTCTCTCTCTCTCTCTCTCTCTCTATTTGTCTAACTATCTATCTATCTATCTATCTGTCTATTTATCTATCTATCTACCTATTTATCCATCTCTCTCTCTCTCTCTCTCTCTCTCTCTCTCTCTCTCTCTCTCTCTCTCTCTCTCTCTCTCTCTCTCTCTCTCTCTCTCTCTCTCTCTCTCTATCTATCTATCTATCTATCTATCTATCTATCTATCTATCTATCTATCTATCTATCTATCTATCTACATATTTATCCATATCTCTCTCTCTCTCTCTCTCTCTCTCTCTCTCTCTCTCTCTCTCTCTCTCTCTCTCTCTCTCTCTCTCTCTCTCTCTCTCTCTCTCTCTCTCTCTCTCTCTCTCTATCTATCTATCTATCTATCTATCTATCTATCTATCTCTCTCTCGCTCTCTCTCTCTCTCTCTCTCTCTCTCTCCTCTCTCTCTCTCTCTCTCTCTCTCTCTCTCTCTCTCTCTCTCTCTCTCTCTCTCTCTCTCTCTCTCTCTCTCTCTCTCTTCTCGCCCCACACATGAAGCGGGCTCATGTTTGTTCTGGTAATTGGCAATAACTCATATAACCTTAAAGTGTTCAAAGAAACATGTCTGTGAAGTTTATATCTGTATGTAATTTATGTATACTGGCGTAAGTGTACATAAGTATCTCTTTCTGTTTATGTACATGTGTGTGTGTGTGTGTGTGTGTGTGTGTGTGTGTGTGTGTGTGTGTGTGTGTGTGTGTGTGTGTGTGTGTGTGTGTGTGTGTGTGTGTGTGTGTGTGTATTAAGGGGATATTGGTTATATATATGATCATATAAGCATAGACAGAACGGAACTGAAATGTCATTCGATGATACAAGAAAAATAAACCTTTTCTGATTTTTTTTTTCTGAAGAAATATTAAGAGATGCTTCTAATGCGAAAGAGTGTGCGGGATTATGGGACGGAGAATATCTTAGTGTACATAACATGTTCGTCGGTGAAAAGCAGAATTTCATTTCTAAAAGATATTGGTAAAAGGTAGGAATTTACTGGACTGTTGCAGTATCCAGACTTGCAATTAGAGTTCCTTTGGCAAGATATTGGTAAAAGGTAGCAAAATGCGAGACTGTTGCAGTATGCAGACTTGAATTAGAGTCCCTTTGGCAGTGTTGAGCCCATGGAACTAATTCACTGGAATCTCTCACGGGTTCCAGAAACATCAACAATTACTTATTCTCATATAGCCCATATGTTTTTTTTTTTTTTATGAGTGTGACGCCAGGACCAGACAGAAACTGCCCTCATCAATAAAGGCTCAGCCACGAGAAAATACCAAGACGAAGGAAAAGAAAAAGGTTAAGGACAAGGCAGAGAAGAGGTAATGTCACACAAAGGAAAACGACAGACAGAAATAAACAGTCAAAGTACAGAGGACCCAGAGATATGGGGGACTAGG
>JAXCGZ010004209.1:0-22500 GCA_037179515.1 Halocaridina rubra
ATTTGAACTACAAAAGACTACAAGTATTTACATGTAGTTATGGCTTAGATTCTGCATTAAGGATATGTAATAACTATTATGAAGGTAGAAGTTTGGGATAGCATTTATTGTAGCTTGTAGTAGTAAACATGTACAGTAATTTAGGAAAATAGTAGAGTATATGATAAACTTACAATTTATTTTCTTTGTTGCAGGTGATCCAGCAAAGCATGTCAAAATCAGAGCCCAGGATGAGGGAATTAGTGTCCTGGCCGAGCTCTGTGGCGTGTGCAGTTAGGAGGCTTGAGGTGTCCGTTGTAGCCGGTACCTCAGTGCCTGGGTGGGGGGAGGGACCCTATTCTTCTCTCAGCCATTCTCCTCGGCTGTCAAATTTTAGGCTGCTGTTTGTCGGCTTTTCCCATCGTGCTTTGTGGCTTCCTCGAGGAGCTGGCACAGCCGTTAATCTTACACGACAGCAGTCAGTGATAGCGAGAGGTGGCTGCCGCACGCGACGTGGAGGGAGGGACTTCGCGGACTGGGTGGGGGGACGCGGAGGGTGGGGGGTGGTCAGCCCCTAGTGGGAGGGTCTCCGGGTGGGAGGCTTTAGTCCCCAGCACAGAACATCAATGCCCACTCATGTGCACCGTAACAACATTGTTAACTTCAGCACGAGTCAGCTCAGAGGCAGCTGTTCGGGTGCACTACGGTGGATAGAGCCTACCGCAAGCGTAACTGAAGATTGTGGCACTTGTCACATTGCTCACGAATTGTCACCTTCATCATGTAGACATAGCTAGTGATTAGTGATGTTCTTTTGTAAGATATGTAAATAAGGATGATTTATTTTGTATCATTTCTTGTATGTCTTTCCCTGTGCCAATCATTAACCCCACGAGTCATTGTTGTTTAGGACGATGTTAGCCCGTCGTTGCTCTTGTTAGCCTGTGAGGAAGGATTTACGTATATTTTGAGTCTGTACTTGTGACAGAGTCTTCGGTTACGCCCACGGTAGTGCGCGCCTCTTTTAATAAGTAAAACGGCCTAGCTGCCAGTCTGTATAATCCACATGTATTATTATGGAACACCCAGCATGGTGCTATTTTTGACATTTTAGGGTGTATTGTCGTGCAAGCAAAATGTGTTTTGATGCACTAGAGAAAAAATGAAAAGTTGCCTTCTTAAGTTATAATTGTTCAACAGTTACTAGTCTCAATTGTCTTAGCATATTTTATTTGTTAGTAATGTTTTATTTAGTTTTTTGTATGTGATTTACCACCATTTTGTCTTTGTTTATGGATTCATCTTTTAATTAGTGGTGTTCAGGCTGGTAGCGGTGCTGAAATAGTGGTGATTCTACAGATGAAACATTGGCTTTTTTCCTTTGTGATGAGCAGTCTGTGCAGTGCCTAACACAAAACAGGTGCTGCTAGTTATAAGGATTTTTTCCTTTTTAAGAAGAAATTCCCAAGAGCTTGTTACATCTGTAGATGACATCATCTATCTTTGTTTTCCCCAGTGCACATTAGGACTTAATGGAAACGACTGTGATCATAGTGATTTCAATTTAATTTTTCTACACTGTTATGTGGAGGGGCTTTTTTGGCCCCTCTACTAATTTTACTCAAGAAAGACTGTATTACAGAAATTTGAATTATAGTTGGGTACATGCTGTGCAATAGATGTTTTTAATAAGTAATGATAATCGTAATCATGTTCTGTGAGAGAGATTGAAAGTAGGATAAGTGGTATGATGCCGGGGAAATAGTTAATGATATTAAGTGGGACCCTTGGCCTATTTTTTTTTAAATTTTTAAATATAGGTATGGAGGGGTAGAGATTATCTATGGGATTCTGACTATTACTCATCAACAGTATGCAAACAAAATTTGTAGGTTTAAGAGCCAAAGAGTATTCTATTGTTTCGTAACCAGATTCAGGCAGGCTCGCAGATAACTGCTTATCTACTGCCACTGACGGAAATTATTATTCGAGCACAATTTTGTGGTTATCAGAATTGTGTAAAGGGCTATCCATTTTGACATTGTTGTCTTACATTGTAATTGTATTCAAAAACTGATTTGATGTCTAAAGATGGTATTTGTTTTAACGCTTGTCGTTAAGGAGCTTTCTTGACATCATTTTCAGATGTAAAACAGGACGTGTGGGCCTGCGTGAGTCTGGGGGTAGAGTACTGTTTACACTTCTTCAGAGACCATTTGCTAATCAGAAAACCTTCCTTGGATACATATCAACTTTATATAAATAGACCTAACTCTTTGGTTCTTCTTCAAAGGGGCTGAACTTCTATTTTGAGATAGGAAAGAAATAAAAAGAGCATTTATTGCTTATCTTACTATTTTGGATAGGTGAAATAGGGCTTATATTGAGGGGCATATTTGTATACTCTTCTTATTCGCAGCTTAAGTTTTGATAATGGGGGATATCGTGTGGGAGCAGAATAGGTCATTCATTATCAGGGGCAGTATGACGATTCTAATAAATAGGGCAGTTTTTTAAGGACTCCAGCATTCAGTGTTAGATCTGCGTAAAAAGCGCAGTATACTGTATTATCACTTTTTTTTAATAGCCCGTTCATGGTAATGGAGAGACACCTACTGATGACTTCGTCTTTTCGAATGCATCCTCTGATTTTAAAACACGTTCAGAATATTTGAAAATTTTTGTAAGGGATCTGCTAGTATTCTTAAATCCAGCAACTACAGTAGTTGATTAGTATTATTATTTTTCCCTTTTTGTAAATGCATCCAGGATAGACTCGTTAGAGAAAAGGTTTTGAGAATGCTGGCGGATACCCCCTGGTAGCAGCTTGTTTGGTGTATATGTAGAACAAATCTTGTCCATTATGTAGTGTTTTTTGCAGTGTTTATTGCATGCCCAAAAGTAAGTGGTATAAATATTGCAGTGTATTGGGTATTAGATGGCTGCTGGGCATTAATGTTAAAACATAGAACCATCTGAAGTCCATAAAGAGCTGAGGTTTGAAGTTGAGCTAACTTTTGCTGCATTATCAAAACGGACTTGACAACCTTGCCGTCTCTCTTTTAAAAACTTAAATTCGGTCTCGTTTTTCTTTGTTTATAAACCAGAATATTAAAATTGACCCTTAAATACTTAGTTAATAAACCAGAATATTAAAATTGACCCTTAAATACTTTAGACGAAGGCAAAATAATTCTGCTCGATAATGTCTTTTCAATCTTGGTCAGCCATTTTAAATATAACAGAATTATTGAGGTTCATGTGAAAGTTCAGACCTCCAGTTCTTTGGTCAAATTCTTCGACTTGGAAATATAATTTGGAACCTTCAGTGTAATTAACACTTGACACTCATTTGATGTCTCAAACTCAACTTGCGTAAACTATGTGTCTGTGACATGGTAATTTCTTCATATTTCCGTTTACTGGAATTTGACCTGAGGCTACTCATGTTTAAAGAGCAATTTAAAGAGATCGAATGTAAGCTTTGCACTATTATTATAAAATTACTTTGACCTGTATGCAAAATTGTCAACCTTCATACTGTTATTGGCCTGTAAACCTTGCTGAAAAGTGCAATGAGCAGCGATGAGTATCTATCTTACTTCAATCTCACTCATTTTGCCCAGAAAAATGCCAGATGTAGCCAGTGTAGTGGTTTGTAACCCCTTCAGGCACTGTCAAAAGCTATTACGTACTGTAAATTTAAGCCCCAATTCTTGGCCCAGAGATAATTTTTTTTTTTTTTTGAAACCTGGTTTCCTCAATTTAAAGAGGAGGTTCTATTTATTAATGTATTCTTTGATTCTTTGTGGTTGTTTATTTATGGACAACCAGTTCTTGAATTCTTCTCTCATTTGTTTGTTAAGGATGAAGTATGTCTTACCCTTTTTGAGCTCTGTTATTGTCCTAGACTGTGCCTTACAAGTTTAAAAAAAAAAAAAGTATTCCCCCCTCATATGTCAAAATTTTGTTTGCTCTTGTAAGTGTGAACACATTGCAAACCTGTGTTTGTTGCGCCATTAATAATAATAATAATAAAAAAAAAGTGACTGGTTAAGAGAGGTTGTATTGGTATACTTAGCACTTCTAGTGATACAATCTTTCTTTTTTATTTTTAGAAAGATCTTGAGTCTTTCCTTACATTTTTATGAAAGGAGAAGAAAAGAGAGAAATGGACTTTTCTTTTTTCTTGCACCATTTTACATAGATGTTAGCCTTAATCCACCTTTGCTGCTGAAGAGGGAGTTAAAATTCTTAATGCGAGAGACGTTCAGGAAGTATTCACTGAGCCTTGCCCTGTGCAGGATTCTGTAGTTCTGTCATATTTGGCAGAACACTTATGACTTGTCGTCCGAGAGAAAAGCATGATGCACGTTATTATCACCGTTTTAAGTGATTCTCATGTATGTGATAGGTCCAGTCAAATGACTGCATTAGGATAGGTAAATTTTGCTAGGCTTATTTATACACGAGTCATTTGACCGTTAGGCTGTTATTATCGTTATGGTTTTTCCATATTTCATAGAGTACCTTAGCTAATGCTAGGAAAATTGTTAGGCTCCGACTCTATGATTTTGGGAGACCCTTTTTTTTTTTTTATGCTAGGTTGAAGTTAGGTTGTAGGAGAAGGGAGGGACGGAGCGGTCAGGTGTCCTAGAGCTAGGCAAAAGTTAGGAGCCGGGTGGGTGCTCACGATGTATATCGATGTTGGTTGTCCTGCCATGCCGAACTTCATTTCGTCGTTCGCCCTTTTAAACGGTAGAGACAAGTTCGTTGCTATACAGCAATTCATATTATTTATTATTGTAAGTTACTCTTGTATTAATTCTCGACGAATTCGTTTTTTCGCGAATTGATTTTAATGCGGGTCCTCTTTTAGTGTTTTCTTCTCAGTGATAACAATTCTTTAAAGAGTTTATTATTATTATGAACATATAGTTATGGTTTATAACTAGTCATTATTAAGTTAGGTTAATGCATTCTCCTTACTCACTATTTTTTATCTGTCAGAGCTGTTATTAGGTGTTAGGTTAATTATATAATTATCCTATATTTTTTTGCTCATTTTGTCAATGTTTTAGTACAAATATTGTTATTAATAAATAATCCATTTTTTAAATTATATTTTGTTGTTTTTTTAATGGTGATAATTAGTCTCTCTCGCAGTATGATTCTTAATCCACGACTCAGAAGGCATGCAACTTGCACCATAACATTTTTTTGTTGTTGCAGTAAATGTACCATCTGCAATGACCAAATAATATTCTTGTCTGCCCAAGGATGTTTTCTTGTACAAATTGTTTATTGCTGTGATAGCTCTAAATCTTAATTTTATAGACAGTTGTGATAAGGTCGTTGCACAAAGTAGGCTTGCAGAATATATATTCCTTTGATATTCCAATTTTGTTTTTAGTAGTATTTTTTCCTGGTGATCCCTCATGATCGAGGATGATGGTCTTTTCTCCATTTCTGCGGATTTTTAGGCGACTTAGTAGCGCATTATAGTTAGGCACACTTGTCCTTAATCATACTCGAGGCCATTTTTTTTTTTTTTTAGTTGTAAGAGAGGAACCTCGTCTACACACTTATATACACACTCACACATGCATTCCTCTTTACCTGTTGGATGTGAGAGGAACACCTTTTCAGCTTAATACTCTGTAAGGAGAGTATAGAAACCCTAATGTCATATAGAAACACCTATTGTATAACAATATTAAAGATGGTCCAACGCCCACATACACTCAACTGTTGCAGATGGAGATCTTTCGTGTTCGGTGTTACTTGTATTGTAAACATCGTCACCCTGAGTAGTTAGGGGAAATAGTATCACTGAGTAGTTAGGGGAAACATTGTCAGTTTGAGTAGTGAGGGGAAACATGATCACCCTGAGTAGTTAGGGAAAACATTGTTATTCTGAATAGTTAGGGGAAGCATTGTCACCTTGAGTGATTAGGGGAAACATTGTCACCCAGAGTAGTCAGGGGAAATATCACCCTGAGTAGTTAGGGGAAACATTATCACCCTGAGTAGTCAGGGGAAACATTGTCAACCTTTGTAGTTTAGGGAAACTGTTATCCTGAGCAGTTAGGAGAATTTTCAGAATTGCAGCTTAATATCTAACCATTGGTTATAGCATTAAAAATATAAGCTTCAATGAATGTTTCCTCTCTTGGTCTGTTAAATCATATATTACTTTGGATTTGAACCCTTGATACAATTATTTGCATTCTATTAGAGTCAGTCAGAGTATGTTTAGTGTAATATTTATCAGAAACTGTGTATTTTGCTTATCGCAACTAAACAGTATATTTCCTTGCAACGCAACAAAGATACATTGAATTGAAACACATGCCATCACGTTCTGGGATGGTTAAAAGTAACTGAAGTTGTTTTACTTGTAGCAAACAATGGTTTAACAGCCTCGTTGAAAAGCGCATGATTTTGTTTGGCTTTCTTCATGCCTTTTTGAGATATTTTTTAATTATTAAATGATAATTGGGATTAAATGAAATGTTAAAATTAGACATCCTTAACTATATGAAAATATTTTTGGATGATATTACTGAAGTTACTTTATAGCTAAGCTTTTACATTTCATATCTTGGTATATGAGCTTTTACAAGTATGTTGTTATATTTGATGCTGACGGTAGTATTATTGTTAGTGTGATCGCCTTGTACTTTGGGAATTCCAGTAAACCCTTGGGCAGGTGTTAGGTTGAAGTCATTGCTTTAAAGTTGGAGACTTCATGTGCAAGTACGTACAGTACATTAGGTATGTGGTTAAAAGCATCATGCATTTTGAGGGTTAAATGTAATTGGTTTGAAATTACAGAAAGAAGGGGAAGTAATAGGCAGTGAAAATTAATACTTTGCCTTCTATCCTAATTATTGACTATTTTTTAAGTTTCTAATGTTTAACTGAAAGTAATTAATGTTTGCAAAATGTGTTTGGATGAATTCGGAAATTTATTCTCGTTCATTTTAAGTAGATTTGTCACCCTCAAGTTCAAATATTATCTGTTCATTGGGTCGTATCTTAATTTTACTTTCAATTGCCTGCAATTAATGGCATGACACTTTTACTAAATAGCCTACAATTATTGGCATTGAACTTTTTAACCATATTCCGACACGTAACTTTATTTTTGACTGAATAGTAATTGCAGTTTATGATTCTTCTGTTGTCTTGCATGCAAAGGTGGGTTTATGGCATTTGAAATTTTTCTTTGGTGGATATTGAACAAGAAATAACAGAAAATGTAAACAAGAGTAATTGAATTTATTAATGTGTTGAAAGTTTTTATTAAATAAAGTTAGAAAAACAGGTGTGAATCGCAGTGGTACCATTTGTTGTTATTTTTAACAGCTTGTGCATTACCAGTCAAATATTATGTAAATCATTGCTGTTTTTGGGCAGGTATTTGAAGAGATGGTCCTGCATTTCTGCATCATGGGTCGTACACTAAATGATAATTTTCTTAGTTTAAACATGGCTAAGTCGTAGCTCAGGGAAGGACTTAATTTTTGAAATAGCGAAAAAAGGAGCATTTTAATTACAGATTTTTTTTTTTTTAAATTAGAAAATTTAGTGTGTCGAGAACCATTTCATTTTCATAATTTGAATTACGGAAGCATTGGTTTTTCAAGTAAAAATAAAATGACGCATCTATTTTACTATTTAATATTTGGAAAAGCAAAAACTAAAGATAACATTTCACACCATTTCTTCTGCAGGACTATTTGTATCTTAAACCTGATAATTATTTTTTATTTTGTTGATTAGTGGTGCAAAGTATAAATGGTATGGTGAACAGCTCTTTTATTTAACCTTTCAATTTTAGAACTATATATATATATATATATATATATATATATATATATATATATATATATATATATATATATATATATATATATATATATATATATATATATATATATATATATATATATATATATATCAAATAAGCACATTACATGTGTGAAAACATGAATAATTTTTACCCCCACCGGGACTTGAACCTAGGACATATAATTACTAAACCAAGGTGCTACCAACTACTCAACAGAAGGTTAAAAAGAAACGGACCTTATAGCTTACATCAACTATACTGCGGAATGAGCGCATTATATCTGAATGCTGCTATATTCATATTACAGTTTCCCCAACGTCACTTGGGGTTTTGTTTTTGTATTTCCACTGTCTCGTTCGGGACAAACAATGACCAAATAAGCACATTACATATGTGAAAACATGAATAATATTTATCCTGGCTGGGACTTGAACCTAGGTTATTGTTGGTCCCGAATGGAATTAGGAGTTTAATTAAATGGGAAAACGAAACTACGAGTGAGGCTGGGGAAACTTTAATATGAACATAGTGGCATTCAGATAGAATGCGTTCATTTCTCTGTATAGCAGTTAAAAGCTATAAGGTGTGTTTCCTTTTATCCTCCTGTGGTGTAGTTGTTATTGCCTTGGCTTAGTAATTATAAGTCCCAGGTCCAAGCCCGGTTGGGGTAAAAATGATTCATCTTTTCACATACGGCAATGCTTATTTGGTTATTGTTGGTCCCAAATATGATTAGGACTTGAATTAAATGCGAAAACGAAACCACGAGTGAGGTTGGGGAAACAGTAAAATGAACATAGTAGCATTCAGATAGAGTGCGTTCACTCCTACTATAGCAGATATAAGCTGTAAGGTTTGTTTCCCTTTAACCTGTGGTGTAGTTGGTAGAGCCTCGGCTTAGTGATGATAAGTCCCGGTTGGGGTAAAAATGATTCATGTTTTCACATATGGTAATGTGCTTATTTGGTTATTGTTGGCCACGAATAAGATTGGGAGTTGAATTAAGTGTGAAAACTAAACCATGAGTGAGGCTGGGGAAACTGTAATATGAACATAGCGGCATTCAGATAGCGCGTTCATTCCTACTAGAGCAATTATAAGCTGAAATGTTGTTTCCCTTTAACCTTCTATGGTGTAGTTGGTATTGCCTTTGCTTGATAATAAGTTCCAAGTTCGTCTCGGTCGGGGTAAAAATGACTGATGTTTTCACATTTGGTAATGTGCTTATTTGGTTATTGTTGGTCCCGAGTGATATTGGGAGTTGAATAAAATGCGAAAATGAAAGCTCGAGTGAGGTTGGGGAAATTTTAATATGAACATAGTGGGGGAGTTGATTTAAATGCGAAAATGAAACCTTGAGTGAGGTTTGGGAAACTTTAATATGAACATAGTGGCATTCAGATAGAGTGCATCCATTCTTACTATAGCAGAAATAAGCTGTAAAGTTTGTTTCCCTTTAACCTGTGGTGTAGTTGGTAGCACCTCAGTCTGGTAATAAGTGCCAGGCTCAAGTCCTGGTCATGGTAAAATTGATTCATGTTTTCATATATGGTAATGTGCTTATTTTGTTATTGTTGGTCCCGAATGAGATTGGGAGTAGAATTAAATTCGAAAAGGAAACAATGAGTGAGGTTGGGGAAACTGTAATACGAACATAGTGACATTCAGATAGAGTGCAGTCATTCCCACTGTAGCAGATATAAGCTGTAAGGTTTGTTTCCCTTTAACCTTCTGTGGTGTAGTTGGTAGTGCCTTGGATTAGAAATAAGTTCCAGGTTCAAGTCCCGGTTGGGGTAAAACTGATTCATGTTTTCACATATGTAATGTGCTTATTTGGTTATAGTTGGTCCCGAATGAGATTCTAAGTTGAATTAAATGCGAAAACAAAACCACGAGCGAGGTTGGGGAAACTGTATTATGAACCTAGTGGCATTCACATAAAATGCGTTCATTCCTACTATAGCAGATATAAGCTATGAGATCTGTTTCCTTTTAACCTTCTGTGGTGTAGTTGATAGTGTCTTGGCTTAGTAATTATAAGTATTAGGTTCAAGTCCCGGTCGGAGTGAAAATGATTCATTATATATATATATATATATATATATATATATATATATATATATATATATATATATATATATATATATATATATATATATATATATATATTTCTCTGTTTCTTTATGTAGACATAAAAAAACAGATATATATAGATAGATCTATATATATATATATATATATATATATATATATATATATATATATATATATATATATATATATATATATATATATATATATATATATATATATATATATATATATATATATACATAAATACAGATAAATATATATATATATATATATATATATTATTATATTTATATAATTATATATATAAATAAAATAATATTATTTATATATAATATAATATATATTATATATATATATATATATATATATATATATATATATATATATATATATATATATATATATATATATATATATATATATATGTATATAATATAATATATATATATATATATATATATATATATATATATATATATATATATATATATATATATATATATATATATATATATATATATATATATATATATATATATATATATATATATATATATATATATATATATATAAAGTACTTATTAATTTCGTGACCTAAGCTGGTTACCTTTTCAAAGTACAATGGCAAGAGATACAACTAGCGAAACAAAAGAAATCTTGAATATAAGGAGACAAAAGAGCCGCCCCCAGGAGTCTTAAACATGGGATTAATAGATAACAATCTTAAATGCCCTCCGGGGTTACTCAGTAATCCCCACAAACAGGCCGCAAAAGGAATTAAAGTCCATACTTGGCTAAATTACATTAACAAAAGAATCTTAATAATAGTAATTATATATATATATATATATATATATATATATATATATATATATATATATATATATATATATATATATATATATATATATATATATATATATATATATATATATATATATATATATATATATATATATATATATATATATATATATATATATATATATATATATATATATATATATATATATATATATATATATATATATATATATATATATATATATATATATATATATACACGCACATACACATGCATATATATACACATATATACATATACATACATATACATACATATATACAGTGGTAATCTCAGGCATAAGCGAATCCCAGGAGCCAACAAGGCAGGGGAGACTTGAAGAAAATAAAGCTAGGGTTGTAGACCTGATAAGAAAGCTTGGAGTAGTTTGTGGTCCTGAGGTTATTGTAAACATACACCAACTAGGTAAATATTCGAGGGAAGGAAAGCCGAGACCAACAAAAGTAACCTTTGAGAGAGGGGGAAACATGTAGGGAAATATTGTTGAGAAAAAAAAGTCTAAGACCTTCAAGAATTCAAAGAAGTGTTCATTAGACGATACAGAACACAGGACGAGATGTGAAAGATAAAAAACTTGTTGCAAGAGGCAAGAAGGTTAAATGAGGAAAGAAATGAAGAAGAGAAGAAAAATTTTCATTTCAGAGTTCTCCCAGACAAAGGGGAGATAAAGAAGATAATGACAGAAGATCAGGGGATGGGGCCTCATTAAGATTGTTATACACAAATGCTGATGGATTAGCTGGTAAGGCAGTAAATTAAAAAATAGGATTCACAACAGTAAGGCAGATATAGTAGCAATTACAGAGACTAAATTGAGTGAGGACATAAACAGTGTCACAGTTTTTCCGAAGGGCTTCAGAATACTAAGGGTTGAAAGATCTGAGAGGACTGGTGGAGGGATAGCACTGCTCATAAGTGAAAGGATTCAAGTTGAAGAAATAAACTTGGCTATAGAAAGTGAGTTCAAGGAATTTCTTGTTGCTCGTATAAATACTGGGTCAGAGAGCATTATAATAACTGTTGTATATAACCTACCAAGGAACCAGAATAGGCTTGAAGTTTATGAGGAAAGTCATATAGGTAGTATTGAAGTCATAAACTCAGTTGTTAACATGACACGGGAAAAAAAATGTAGGATTTTTATTATGGGAGATTTTAATCATAAAGAGATAGATTGGATAAATCTTGACCCACACAGTGGTGAGGACTCATTCGGGGCAAGATTCCTATATTGCGTACAAGGGAATTTCCTACACCAACATGTAATGGAACCAATGAGGGCCAGGGGTGGGGATGAACCATCACTACTTGATCTAGTATTCACAGATAATGTGTTGGATATTGAAAAAATTGAGTATGAACCACCAATTGGAAAGAGTGACCACTGTGTGTTGTTGATGGAGTATATCATTGAAGATATTCTGCCTGAGAGTAGAGGCACTGAGGACATGAGAAGGAACTATCCGAAAGGAGATTACATCAAATTGAATGAGCCTTTTGCAGTTATTGACTGGAGAACCTTATTTTACAACAAATCTGTACAAGAAATGTATGACATCTTTTGTGAGAAATATGGGAAGATCGTAGATTGCTGCATACCTGTCACCAAAGTAGGTGTAATTCATGCCAGAGAGAAATGGTTCGATAATGGGTGTAAAAGAGCTAAGGAGTGGAGAGACAAATGCTGGAAAAGGTATAGGAGGAGAAAAAACATAAATGCCTGGCAAGCCTACAAAAGAGCAAGAAATGACTACCTAAGTAAAAGGAGAGAGGCAGAGAGAGACTATGAGAGGGACATCACCAGGAAGGCTAAAGAAAATCCCAAGCTTTTCCACAGCTTTATCAGAGGAAAACTGAAGGTAAAGGAAGAGGTTTTAAGGCTAAAGAGAGCGGATGGGAGCATCACTGAGACGGATGAAGAGATCTGCAAAGAATTGAATAAGGAGTTTCAGTCAGTATTTACAGTAGAAAATACCCCACCCCCTCAGATTGCAGAGATAGAAGCTCAAGGGCCGGTATTAGAGAACATCAATCTTACAGCTACAGAGGTATGCAAAGCGCCGATGGGTTTAGATGTTCATAAAGCTACAGGTCCTGATGACATATCCCCTCATGTGCTTAAACAATGCGCAAACACAATATCAGTGGCACTAAGTATCATATTTAAGGAGTCACTGGAGTCGGGGGAGATTCCAAGATGCTGGAAACAAGCAAATGTGATACCTATCTTCAAAAAGGGAAGGAGGGATACGGCTCTGAACTATAGACTCAGTTTCCTTGACCAGCATAGTTTGCAAAGTTATGGAGAAACTACTAAGGAAACATATCTCTCTTCACTTGGAATCCTTCAACTTTTTGTCAGTGAGGCAACATGGCTTCAGAGAAGGTAGATCAACAGTAACAAACTTATTAGAATTTTATGATGAGGTAAGCCAGATCTTACAGGAAAGAGAGGGCTGGGCAGATTGCATATTCCTAGACTTCCAGAAAGCGTTTGACACTGTTCCACATGGGAGACTTATTAGGAAGCTGCAAGCAATGGCTAGAATAGGTGGAAATGTTTTGGAATGGATAAAAACTTACTTAGAAGGAAGGGAACAGAGGGTTAGAGTAAGACACTCAGTGTCTGAATGGAGAAGAGTTAGTAGTGGAGTTCCACAGGGTTCAGTTTTGGGGCCACTTTTGTTCCTTGTATATGTAAATGACCTACCAGAGTCTGTAAATTCATTCATGAATATGTTTGCAGATGATGCAAAGATTGTGAAGAAAGTAAAAAACGAGAACAATGGTAGAGAACTTCAGGAGGATCTAAATAATCTGCATGAGTGGTCAGAAAAGTGGCTAATGAAATTCAATACTTCAAAATGTAAGGTAATGAGAATGGGTACAAGTGCAAGAAGGCCCAAGCTTGACTACTCGGTGGCTGGAGTACAACTTCAAGAGACAGAAAATGAGAGAGATCTAGGAGTAAACATACTGGCAGATTTGTCTCCAGAAATACATATAAATGGCATAGTAAGGGCAGCATATGCATTCTTATCAAATGTAAGGGTAGCCTTCAGGCATATGGACAAGGAAATATTCAGAAATATTTATGTAACCTATGTGAGGCCAAAACTCGAATATGCAGCCCCCTTTTGGAATCCGCACTTGAAAAAGCACATAGCTAGGCTTGAAAAAGTTCAAAGACATGCCACGAAACTGGTGCCAGAAATACGCAATCTCAGTTATGATGAGAGGCTGAGGGAATTAGACTTACCATCACTCGAAGCTAGAAGAGTGAAGGGGGATATGGTGACAGTCTTTAAATTCCTTCATGGTTATGATAGAGTGGATAGGGATCGATATTTTGATATGGCTGGCTCTAGAACTAGAGGTCATAGTTTGAAGCTTCGTAAGAAAGCTTGTTTGCAGGATGTAAGGAAATACTTTTTCAGTATAAGAGTAGTTGATAATTGGAATTGGCTAAGCGAGGAGGTAGTTAATGCTATCTCAATCCATAGTTTTAAGGACAGGTATGATAAGTATCACTAAGTCTAAAATGGAACCGATGAGGAGACGGGAAGATACGAGCTTTGGGCTCTTTCGCGTAAACACAATTAGGTAATTACAATTAGGTAATTACATACATACATACATACATACATACATACATACATACATACATACATACATACATACATACATACATACATACATACATACATATATATATATATATATATATATATATATATATATATACATACATATATATATATATATATATATATATATATATATATATATATATATATATATATATATATATACACACATATACACATATACATATATATACACAAAAACACATATACACATACATACATATACACCTATATACACATACTTACATATATACATATACATAAATATATATACACAGATAAAGAAGATAATGACAGAAGATCAGGGGATGGGGCCTCATTAAGATTGTTATACACAAATGCTGATGGATTAGCTGGTAAGGCAGTAAATTAAAAAAAAAGATTCACAACAGTAAGGCAGATATAGTAGCAATTACAGAGACTAAATTGAGTGAGGACATAAACTGTGTCACAGTTTTTCCTAAGGGCTTCAGAATACTAAGGGTTGAAAGATCTGAGAGGACTGGCGGAGGGATAGCACTGCTCATAAGTGAAAGGATTCAAGTTGAAGAAATAAACTTGGCTATAGAAAGTGAGTTCAAGGAATTTCTTGTTGCTCGTATAAATACTGGGTCAGAGAGCATTATAATAACTGTTGTATATAACCCACCAAGGAACCAGAATAGGCTTGAAGTTTATGAGGAAAGTCATATAGGTACTATTGAAGTCATAAACTCAGTTGTTAACATGACAAGGGAAAAAAAATGTAGGATTTTGATTATGGGAGATTTTAATCATAAAGAGATAGATTGGATAAATCTTGACCCACACAGTGGTGAGGACTCATTCGGGGCAAGATTCCTAGATTGCGTACAAGGGAATTTCCTACACCAACATGTAATGGAACCAATGAGGGCCAGGGGTGGGGATGAACCATCACTACTTGATCTAGTATTCACAGATAATGTGTTGGATATTGAAAAAATTGAGTATGAACCACCAATTGGAAAGTGTGACCACTGTGTGTTGTTGATGGAGTATATCATTGAAGATATTCTGCCTGAGAGTAGAGGCACTGAGGACTTGAGAAGGAACTATCCGAAAGGAGATTACATCAAAATGAATGAGCTTTTTGCAGGTATTGATTGGAGAACCTTATTTTACAACAAATCTGTACAAGAAATGTATGACATCTTTTGTGAGAAATATGGGAAGATAGTAGATTGCTGCATACCTGTCACCAAAGTAGGTGTAATTCATGCCAGAGAGAAATGGTTCGATAATGGGTGTAAAAGAGCTAAGGAGTGGAGAGACAAATGCTGGAAAAGGTATAGGAGGAGAAAAAACATAAATGCCTGGCAAACCTACAAAAAAGCAAGAAATGACTACCTAAGTAAAAGGAGAGAGGCAGAGAGAGACTATGAGAGGGACATCACCAGGAAGGTTAAAGAAAATCCCAAGCTTTTCCACAGCTTTATCAGAGGAAAACTGAAGGTAAAAGAAGAGGTTTTAATGCTAAAGAGAGCGGATGGAAGCATCACTGAGACGGATGAAGAGATCTGCAAAGAATTGAATAAGGAGTTTCAGTCAGTATTTACAGTAGAAAATACCCCACCCCCTCAGATTGCAGAGATAGAAGCTCAAGGGCCGGTATTAGAGAACATTAACCTTACAGCCACAGAGGTATGCAAAGCGCTGATGGATATAGATGTTCATAAAGCTAAAGGTCCTGATGACATATCCCCTCATGTGCTTAAAAAATGCGCAAACTCAATATCAGTGGCACTAAGTATCACATTTAAAAAGTCACTGGAGTCAGGGGAGATTCCAAGATGCTGGAAACAAGCAAATGTGATACCTATCTTCAAAAAGGGAAGGAGGGATACGGCTCTGAACTATAGACCAGTTTCTTTGACCAGCATAGTTTGCAAAGTTATGGAGAAACTACTAAGGAAACATATCTCTCTTCACTTGGAATCCTTCAACTTTTTGTCAGTGAGGCAACATGGCTCCAGAGAAGGTAGATCAACAGTAACAAACTTATTAGAATTTTATGATAAGGTAAGCCGAATCTTACAGGAAAGAGAGGGCTGGGCAGATTGCGTATTCCTAGACTTCCAGAAAGCGTTTGACACTGTTCCACATGGGAGACTTATTAGGAAGCTGCAAGCAATGGCTAGAATAGGTGGAAATGTTTTGGAATGGATAAAAACTTACTTAGAAGGAAGGGAACAGAGGGTTAGAGTAAGACACTCAGTGTCTGAATGGAGAAGAGTTAGTAGTGGAGTTCCACAGGGTTCAGTTTTAGGGCCACTTTTGTTCCTTGTATATGTAAATGACCTACCAGAGTCTGTAAATTCATTCATGAATATGTTTGCAGATGATGCAAAGATTGTGAAGAAAGTAAAAAACGAGAACAATGGTAGAGAACTTCAGGAGGATCTAAATAATCTGCATGAGTGGTCAGAAAAGTGGCTAATGAAATTCAATACTTCAAAATGTAAGGTAATGAGAATGGGTACAAGTGCAAGAAGGCCCAAGCTTGACTACACGGTGGCTGGAGTACAACTTCAAGAGACAGAAAATGAGAGAGATATAGGAGTTAATATACTGGCAGATTTGTCTCCAGAAATACATATAAATGGCATAGTAAGGGCAGTATATGCATTCTTATCAAATGTAAGGGTAGCCTTCAGGCACATGGACAAGGAAATGTTCAGAAATATTTATGCAACCTATGTGAGGCCAAAACTCGAATATGCAGCCCCCTTTTGGAATCCACACTTGAAAAAGCACATAACTAAGCTTGAAAAAGTTCAAAGACATGCCACGAAACTGGTGCCAGAAATACGCAATCTCAGTTATGATGAGAGGCTGAGGGAATTAGACTTACCATCACTCGAAGCTAGAAGATTGAGGGGGGATATGGTGACAGTCTTTAAATTCCTTCATGGTTATGATAGAGTGGATAGAGATCGATATTTTGATATGGCTGGCTCTAGAACTAGAGGTCATAGTTTGAAGCTTCGTAAGAAAACCTCTTTGCAGGATGTGAGGAAATACTTTTTCAGTGTAAGAGTAGTTGATAATTGGAATTGGCTAAGCGAGGAGGTAGTTAATGCTATCTCAATCCATGTTTTAAGGACAGGTATGATAAGTATGACTAAGTATAAAATGGAACCGATCAGGAGACGGGAAGATACGAGCTTTGGGCTCTTTCCCGTAAACACAATTAGGTAATCACATGTACAAGTATATACATGCACATAAAAAGATATGCGCATATACACCAAAAAACATAAGAACATACAAACATACATATAGAAAAGAAAAAGATTGAAGGAAAACTATACATAGACACAACACGGCTGAACAAAGAGGCTGTCTAATTAATTGAAGGCGGTCTGTCTTGGGGAATTAACTTGGCCAGTGTATGCTTGAGGAGTATCTTGTCTACTGCATCAGGCACCCACTGGCCCTTGGACAAATTTAAATTTTTGAATGTTTCAATGACGGCTGATTCCACTATCTTGCGCTTATATGGACATGAGCTTCTGAACATCATGGTGGCACCATTCCAGTTAATAGTATGCCCGTGTTCTCTCATATGAACAAGGATAGCAGAGTTCTCTTGGCCATATCTGACTGATCTTTTGTGTTCGGTAATTCTCTGGTGCAGAGAACGACCTGTCTGCCCAATGTATACCTTGGGGCAGTTATTACATTCTATTTTATACACTCCGGCATTGTTCTCTTTTTTTAAATTATGTTACCCCGTTCCTTTTCTTGACAAAGCCTTGCACAAAGCAAGGTGTATATACTATGGCACTGAAAGGAGAGCACATTTTAATCACCGAGACAAGATAATTGTTCCCTTTCATTGTGCCTTAGAAGAAATTAACAAAAACATAGGCAAAGAGTCCCCTTTTGTATTCAAATATCCCAAAACCTTGAGAAGCCAGTTAGTAAATATTAATAAAATTAAAAAAGAAAACAATGCCGGAGTGTATAAAATAGAATGCAATAACTGCCCCAAGGCATACACTGGGCAGACAGGTCGTTCTCTGCAGCAGAGAGTAACCGAACACAAAAGATCAGTCAGATATGGCCAAGAGAACTCTGCTATCCTTGTTCATATGAGAGAACACGGGCATACTATTAACTGGAATGGTGCCACCATGATGTTTAGAAGCTCATGTCCATATAAGCGCAAGATAGTGGAATCAGCCGTCATTGAAACATCAAAAAATTTCAATTTGTCCAAGGGCCAGTGGGCGCCTGATGCAGTAGACAAGATACTCCTCATGCATACACTGGCCAAAATAATTCCCCAAGACAGACCGCCTTCAATTAATTAGACAGCCTCTTTGTTCAGCCGTGTTGTGTCTATGTATAGTTTTCCTTCAATCTTTTTCTTTTCTATATGTATGTTTGTATGTTCTTATGTTTTTTGGTGTATATGCGCATATCTTTTTATGTGCATGTATATGCTTGTACATGTGTAAGTGTGTATATGCATTTATGGGTATGCATATGTTTTGTGTGTTGCATTTTTAGTTTTCCTTTTGTTTTTTTTCATGCAAATAGAGCCACCTATAAGTGGTTTTTACTATTTTCATTTGCCTCTATATCTGTATGTATGTGCAAGCCTTTATATTTATAAATATATGTATGTATATGTGTGTGTGTGTGTCTGTGCATATATATTTATGTATATGTATATATGTATGTATGTGTATATATGTGTATATGTATGTATGTGTATATGTATTTTAGTGTATATATATGTATATATGTATATGTGTGTATGTGTGTGTGTATATATATATATATATATATATATATATATATATATATATATATATATATATATATATGTATATGTATGTATATATATATATATATATGTATATATATATGTGATTACCTAATTGTGATTACCTAATTGTGTTTACGGGAAAGAGCCCAAAGCTCGTATCTTCCCGTCTCCTGATCGGTTCCATTTTTAGACTTAGTGATACTTATCATACCTGTCCTTAAAACTATGGATTGAGGTAGCATTAACTACCTCCTCGCTTAGCGAATTCCAATTATCAACTACTCTTACACTGAAAAAGTATTTCCTTACATCCTGCAAACAAGTTTTCTTCCGAAGCTTCAAACTATGACCTCTAGTTCTAGAGCCAGCCATATCGAAATATCGATCCCTATCCACTCTATCATAACCATGAAGGAATTTAAAGACTGTCACCATATCCCCCCTTACTCTTCTAGCTTCGAGTGATGACAAGTCTAATTCCCTCAGCCTCTCATAATAACCGAGATTGCGTATTTCTGGCACCAGTTTCGTGGCATGTCTTTGAACTTTTTCAAGCTTAGCTATGTGCTTTTTCAAGTGCGGATTCCAAAAGGGGGCTGCATATTCGAGTTTTGGCCTCACATAGGTTACATAAATATTTCTGAACATTTCCTTGTCCATGTGCCTGAAGGCTACCCTTACATTTGATAAGAATGCATATGCTGCCCTTACTACGCCATTTATATGTATTTCTGGAGACAAATCTGCCAATATGTTTACTCCTAGATCTCTCTCATTTTCTGTCTCCTGAAGCTGTACTCCAGCCACCGAGTAGTCAAGCTTGGGCCTTCTTGCACTTGTACCCATTCTCATTACCTTACATTTTGAGGTATTGAATTTCATTAGCCACTTTTCTGACCACTCATGCAGATTATTTAGATCCTCCTGAAGTTCTCTACCATTGTTCTCGTTTTTTACTTTCTTCACAATCTTTGCATCATCTGCAAACATATTCATGAATGAATTTACAGACTCTGGTAGGTCATTTACATATACAAGGAACAAAAGTGGCCCTAAAACTGAACCCTGTGGAACTCCACTACTAACTCTTCTCCATTCAGACACTGAGTGTCTTACTCTAACCCTCTGTTCCCTTCCTTCTAAGTAAGTTTTTATCCATTCCAAGACATTTCCACCTATTCTAGCCATTGATTGCAGCTTCCTAATAAGTCTCCCATGTGGAACAGTGTCAAACGCTTTCTGGAAGTCTAGGAATATGCAATCTGCCCAACCCTCTCTTTCCTGTAAGATTTGGCTTACCTCATCATAAAATTCTAATAAGTTTGTTACTGTTGATCTTCCTTCTCTGAAGCCATGTTGCCTCACTGACAAAAAGTTGAAGGATTCCAAGTGAAGAGAGATATGTTTCCTTAGTGATTACCTAATTGTGATTACCTAATTGTGTTTACGGGAAAGAGCCCAAAGCTCGTATCTTCCCGTCCCCTGATCGGTTCCATTTTAGACTTAGTGATACTTATCGTACCTGTCCTTAAAACTATGGATTGAGATAGCATTAACTACCTCCTCGCTTAGCCAATTCCAATTATCAACTACTCTTACACTGAAAAACTATTTCCTTACATCCTGCAAAGAAGTTTTCTTACGAAGCTTCAAACTATGACCTCTAGTTCTAGAGCCAGCCATATCGAAATATCGATCCCTATCCACTCTATCATAACCATGAAGGAATTTAAAGACTGTCACCATATCCCCCCTTACTCTTCTAGCTTCGAGTGATGACAAGTCTAATTCCCTCAGCCTCTCATCATAACTGAGATTGCGTATTTCTGGCACCAGTTTCGTGGCATGTCTTTGAACTTTTTCAAGCTTAGCTATGTGCTTTTTCAAGTGCAGATTCCAAAAGGGGGCTGCATATTCGAGTTTTGGCCTCACATAGGTTACATAAATATTTCTGAACATTTCCTTGTCCATGTGCCTGAAGGCTACCCTTACATTTGATAAGAATGCATATGCTGCCCTTACTACGCCATTTATATGTATTTCTGGAGACAAATCTGCCAGTATGTTTACTCCTAGATCTCTCTCATTTTCTGTCTCTTGAAGCTGTACTCCAGCCACCGAGTAGTCAAGCTTGGGCCTTCTTGCACTTGTACCCATTCTCATTACCTTACATTTTGAAGTATTGAATTTCATTAGCCACTTTTCTGACCACTCATGCAGATTATTTAGATCCTCCTGAAGTTCTCTACCATTGTTCTCGTTTTTTACTTTCTTCACAATCTTTGCATCATCTGCAAACATATTCATGAATGAATTTACAGACTCTGGTAGGTCATTTACATATACAAGGAACAAAAGTGGCCCCAAAACTGAACCCTGTGGAACTCCACTACTAACTCTTCTCCATTCAGACACTGAGTGTCTTACTCTAACCCTCTGTTCCCTTCCTTCTAAGTAAGTTTTTATCCATTCCAAAACATTTCCACCTATTCTAGCCATTGAGTGCAGCTTCCTAATAAGTCTCCCATGTGGAACAGTGTCAAACGCTTTCTGGAAGTCTAGGAATATGCAATCTGCCCAGCCCTCTCTTTCCTGTAAGATTTGGCTTACCTCATCATAAAATTCTAATAAGTTTGTTACTGTTGATCTACCTTCTCTGAAGCCATGTTGCCTCACTGACAGAAAGTTGAAGGATTCCAAGTGAAGAGAGATATGTTTCCTTAGTAGTTTCTCCATAACTTTGCAAACTATGCTGGTCAAGGAAACTGGTCTATAGTTCAGAGCCGTATCCCTCCTTCCCTTTTTGAAGATAGGTATCACATTTGCTTGTTTCCAGCATCTTGGAATCTCCCCCGACTCCAGTGACTCCTTAAATATGATACTTAGTGCCACTGATATTGTGTTTGCGCATTTTTTAAGCACATGAGGGGATATGTTATCAGGACCTGTAGCTTTATGAACATCTAAATCCATCAGCGCTTTGCATACCTCTGTGGCTGTAAGGTTGATGTTCTCTAATACCGGCCCTTGAGCTTCTATCACTGCAATCTGAGGGGGTGGGGTATTTTCTACTGTAAATACTGACTGAAACTCCTTGTTCAATTCTTTGCAGATCTCTTCGTCCTTCTCAGTGATGCTTCCATCCGCTCTCTTTAGCCTTAAAACCTGTTCTTTTACCTTCAGTTTTCCTCTGATAAAGCTGTGGAAAAGCTTGGGATTTTCTTTAGCCTTCCTGGTGATGTCCCTCTCATAATCTCTC
>JAXCGZ010004209.1:27500-37500 GCA_037179515.1 Halocaridina rubra
TCTGAATGGGGCATAGAAGAGCTTTGCCTGGACCTAACATACTCATTCAAGGGTTTTAATATAGATGAAAGGCTTTCAAAGACGAATGTTAAGTGTGTTCAGCAAGCACAACGTGTGGGAATGTGGATGCCATGCTTGCTTCCCAAACAGAGGAGTTGATTGCCGAGGATTTGTATGAGATGGAAGGTCAGCGACAATGTGAGGAGGAGGAGGAAGAGGAGGCAGCAGCCACACTTCATGGGAGCCCCGTGAAAACTCTGTGTTAAGGACTTGATTGAATTTTTTAACCATCTGGGGAATGCCTCGGATATGTTAGATAATAAAGTTCCTAATGTAGAGCGTGGAGGCTTGACTTACCAAAGGGTCATGCAAGATGTTGCCTGCTACAATGAACTTTTGCAAGAAAAGAGGTGGGTTGCATGGCAGGCAACTCTTCATGCCTACTTCTCATCCAAAACAAGTGATTCTGATGACCCTCAATCCAGCACATCTAAGAAGAATGAACCCCTACCAAAACCATGGGTCAGGTCTTCCACTTCCTCCTCCTCTTCTCCTCTCTCTCCTACCACTTAACTTAACCTCTCACTGCCACCACGCACTTCCCAGTATTCCTGTTGTCCACCGTATATAGAGTGAGTTAATATGTTTATTTTTTTTTATCTGTATATCCTTAATGCTATATTTGTTTATTTTTAGCTTACTTACATGCATATTTCAGCTTGCTTATATACTTGTATATTGTGTTTAACTAGATTATTTCTATGGTATATTGTGTTTATACACGCTCGTGGAATGTAACCTTACTTACTAACATTACTCCTTATGGAAATATGATATTTAAATTACATGAATTTTGAATAACAAGCCTTTTGAGAGCCTATCCTTGTGTAAAAAAGAATAGACTACAGTGATCCTTCACTGTATCGCGTTTCTTGGCTTGCAATTTCACTGTACCGTGATTTTTTCTGGCAATTTTTAATTTTTTGGGGGGTATATGCAAAAATATTAAAATATTAAAAAAATAAAAATTTTCAGTATTTTCATTTTTTATTGAAAAAACATATTTCATTATCTAATTGATAAAGAAAAATGATTTCCCAGCCTACAAATAATAAAACAGTAAAAAATAGTAAAAAACATGAATTTAGATATACAGTATAACTCACAGTATTGCATCATCTGAAAGTGTCCGATAGCGTACAATGTATTGGGGTCGCAGCTACGTGAGCTAGCATATATGTTTATATTTTCAGTAGCTTCATGATTTTATTAATAAAAAAACGTATTTCTTAGCCTAAGAATAATAAAACAGTAAAAAATAGCAAAAAAACATAAATACTAACAGTATTGCACCATGTAAAATACGATACCTGTATCAACGTTTCGGAAAACGAAAAGGGTCGAACCTACGTAAGATAGTACATATTGAAATTTTCATTATTTTATTGATAAAACAAGTATTTCCTAACCTAAGAGTAATAAAACATTAAAAAATAGTAAAAAACATAAATTTAGATATATAACTCACAGTATTGCATCATGTGAAATAGTGTCCGATAGCGTACAATGTATTGGGGTCGCACCTACGTGAGCTAGCATATTTATTAAAATTTCCAGTAGTTTCATGATTTTATTGATAAAAAACATATTTCTTAGCCTAAGAATAATAAAACAGTAAAAAATAGTAAAAAACATAAATACTAACAGTATTGCAACATGTAAGATACGATACCGCTATCAGCGTTTCGGACAAAGGCATGCACCATCTTCCATTGTCTCGCCTCACTCGTTCAATCTAACTCACGTGTGTGCCGTTTACGTTGTGCTTATTAATACGTTTTGGTTGTGATTATTTTACTCGCATATTTTAACCTTTGCCATGCCTCCCAAGCATCCTTCATCTTCTAAGGCTTCTTGTAGTGAGCCTAAGCGGCAAAGGAAAATGTTAACCATAACAGATAAGGTGAAACTCTTAGATATGTTGAAAGAAGGAAAAAGGTTTACGGATGTCGGCCGCTATTTTGGCCTCAATGAATAACAGCCGTAAAGCTGTTATTGGCTGCGGAATAATTTCCTCTGGCGTCTACAAACTCATTACCACCTCATTCATGGTAAGTTTACCTATCACATACATATAAATTTACGTTGCATGCTGTTATTTATAAAGTAAAGGGTGGTTTTTTAACAGTGCAGGGAGGGTTTATACAGTAAACGTAAAAATATTTGTAAAATACCTATGTACATGAGTATGTCATATAAATTTACGCTTGCATGGTGTTATTTATGAAGTAAATGGTGGTTTGTTAACAGTACAGGGAGGGTTTATACAGTTTATACGGTGTAAGCATAAAATAAATTTAAATATCTATGTACATTAGGCTGATCCTACTCCGCGATTTTCCTGTCTCGCGCCGGGTCCCGGAACCAAACCTTCACGATAATTGAAGGAAGACTGTATATATATGTATATATATATATATATATATATATATATCTATATATATATATATATATATATAAATATATATATATATATATATATATATATATATATATATATATATATATATATATATATATATATATATATATATATATATATATATATATATATATATATATATATATATATCCCCATTCCCCCTTGTAAGAGGGGTGGCTGAGCCAAGAAACATGCATTCACCACGATCCACCAATGTCTCATCTACTATCCTTAGATCCTTGAGGATAAAGGGTTGCCACATTTCCCCCCTACCACCATGCATGGGTCCCACAAGGTAAGCAGGCAAGGATTTTTTACAGTGAGGTCCAGCAATCGCTGATGGGTAACCTCCACCGCTTCATAACGACTCCCCTCACACCCGCCATCACAATTCTCTGAGCTAGCGGGTGCAAGAAAGTCCTGTATATTTTTGTTCACATGAAGTTGTGTAATCTGTTCCTTGTGTATATGAAATCAGCAGCAGGTTACCACCTTCAATCAACAAATCTTACCCCACCTGCAGGCCAAAAAGGGAAGGTCTGCTCACCCTCAAAGGAGAACATCAACGAAAAAAAAAAAAAAAAGCAGCAGGTTACCCTCAGTATAGTTTAAATATAATACTCTACATCTCGTTTTCGGAGCACTTCTGGTGTGATTGTTATCGAAATTATGCTAAGAAATTAATTCCTTAAAATTGTTGTACTTATTGCCAAGGTTGGATGAATGATGTGACAGATTCAGGGCTGTCTTATCTGCATTTTATGTCCTCGGCCCTAGCAATAAATTGGGTCTTGGGCCTAGCAGTAAATTGGATCCTGGGCCTAGCAATAAATTGGGTCCCGGGGCTAGCAGTGAGCAAGTCCTTGGTTTAGCAGTAAATGAGTTCCCTACCTACACTACCACTTAAAGGAACAAAAATGTAAAATGTCAACAAAATGAAAATCTAATATGAATGGAAATGTTCAACACATATTTGGAAAATATCATTACATAGACTTGCTTTATACTTAGGTTGAAGTCATTGTTCCCTAGAATGTAATTTTTTATTCACGGTGAAATATAATTCAAACACTGGTGCCCAATTGTGCTACGAAGTGGATGATTCATAAATTTCAATCTTGAAAATGAACGTTCCCCTGCACAGGTGGTCAACAACATGCATAGAAAGTCTCTGGAGAGCACTTTTTTTATATTTCTTTTTAGAAATTTCAATCTTGCAAAGGAACTTTCCCCTGTACATGTGGTTCCCACCATGCAGAGAAAATCTCTGAGGAGCAATGTTAACTTTGGAAAAGACTAGATTTTAACTTGTCAAACAATATACTGTACAGGACAGGGAAAGTCACAATTTTCGTCAAGAACAATGTTAGGTTTGAGATACATTCACTTAAATTTTTAACATGATCTGGGTCTCTATGATTAGAAATTGCCTATACTTTTTTTTTTTTTTTTTTTTTTTTTTTTTTTTTTTTAGCTCCTCTGGACCAATATTTTCTGTTCACTGAAGAACTAAAATCGATATCCAGTCCATGTATAAGCTCTTGCACATTTGCCTTTTGAGAGTAAATGGTCTAAAATAGAGAGGATTGTTACCACGTTGAACTTTTAATTTTCGCTGAAAACTGTCTCTGCTAACCTTTCATATGTAGTAAGACGCATACTGCTTTTGGTTTAATTTTTTCACACAAATGTAATCTGGCCTTCATTCTGCATTAACTAAAAATTTCATGAATTTTTTGAAGATAGGTTTTCATAGACTGAAAGAGATTCATGGCAAGAACTACGTTCATACCCTCTGACTGCACCACCTTGCTTGTTTTGTTCACTTTTCAATTATGCTATTCCAAAGAATTGTCAAGATATTAAATATATGTTTTCCAATTTCACGCTCAATCCTTCTGCACCTAGCCGTCCGAAAGATGTCATACCACAACATCTTATCCTTAAGATAATTCCAGAATATTCCGTCATTGTGTAGAAGCCGAGAAAGAGATTTACAAACTACGAACAGAAAGAAATTTAAGTTCTGTAGACAACACTGCCACTTTTTTGCCCAGTAAGTTCAGACAGTGTGCAGCACAGGGGACATACATTAAAAGGGGCAGCAATTTATATGACGGAATATTCTAAGGGAGTTTGGAAAATTGCATCATTAAATAAAAAAGGCTGTTTATATTGCACGCTACATCACATGTAACTTCGCTTACTCTGCGTGGATCCAAAATATGCAAGGTTACATTCTATCCATTTAATTATTTATTTGAAAACTAATATCTAGATATGTTGCCCTCAGGCAAATGCGTATATGCCGATGCTTTAGGCTGGCACTGGACAGATGGGCAGTCAATTAGGTGCAGGAAATTGGGAATGAAATAACTGGCCATAAAGATGATACTGACCCACTTTTGTAGAAGAAGGAATACTGAAAGTTGCAGGAATTTTTTTTTTTAATTATTGTGACACCAGGACGGCAAAAAGAAAAAAAAATAATAATTCTGCCCTCATCGGACCTGGGCACGAAGAAAACAACGGAAAGAGAAAGAGAAATAGAGAGTATTGTGATTTGTCATATGTGAAGGGATAATAGGAGACATGTAACGAATATCCGAGGACATTCGGTGCTGATGTAGCCATAGAAAAATACCCGTAACTGAAGGAAGACTTAACATCGAACCGTCCTGGACAGTCCTATTTGGGGGGTATAATCCTTCCCTCCTAGAATTGGTCCCCTTGATGTGGAAGAAGATTTAAAGACGAGTTGAGTAGGATGAAATCTTGCTGTCTCAGTTCTCGTTTGGTATTAATTTCTCAAGAGATTGCAACATTCATACATTATTATTATTATTATTATTATTATTATTATTATTATTATTATTATTATTATTATTATTATTATTATTATTAAATTTGATGCAATGCTCCTGTTGAAATTGCTATAATGAAAACAAGTGGCTGCTTTATGCGTACACGTTCCAGTCTTGTATTTTCTTGGCAATATCCTTTTGGCATTTTGGATTTCATTACCATAAAGGTTTGAGGTAGGAGGATTCCCCGTCTTCTGGTTCAACTTGCCATAGAAGATTCTTATTTTTGCTGACTTATATCTGCCCATTGAAGCTTATATACACTGAAACCTTTTTATATTTCAAATGAGTATATCAGAGAGTTTTTGAAATTTAGTCTGCATAAGCAGGATTGTAATCTAGTTAAAAAAAATTGATACCAAGTGTCTAATTTTTATTTCAAAGTAAGACTGAAAATATAGATTTTTTTGTAAGGAATAAATTGAAGTTCGTGTATGGACATATCCTGTAAAACAATACATTGGACTTAAATAAGAACAATACTAAACCTATCTTGAAATTAAGAACATTGCCAAATTTATCATGGAAATATAAACATGCTAAACCTATATTGATATAGTGACAAGTAGCAATTACCACTAAGTACAAGAGTATACTAATGCCTAAAGTGAACAAAAAATACCAAAAATTAACAATACTGGACAAAAAAATATATGATTTTGTTAGTGTGCACCACACTGAAAGATATATGATGAGAAAATTAAAGCTGTACATTTATTGGTTCCCAGTTCTGTATTAGATGTTGCTATCCTTTACCAACCAAACTTCGTTCCTGCGATTCCAGAATTTGAAAGGTGCATCGTATGCATTCCTGAAAAAAAAAATACTCATACAGTACTCTGTAATGAAATAAGAAGGGGTTCATCTTGGAAAATATATTCAGTACAATGCAGTATTTATTTATTTCAGTTCTGAAGAAATATAAGGTTTAAATTTACTGAGAATTCTTTTTCCACGGTCTAGTTTGCAAGCTGTTTTTAATTCCTTCAAGAACAGCGACGATACTCAGTATTATAAGTTTTCGATTAAATTTTTGTTTACTATAATGTCTCTGATTTTCAGCTTTAGTAAGTAATTAGGTTAAAAAGAACTCACCAGAACATAACGTTGGGTTTGACTTTTTCTCCTGCTGTTTTGACTATGTTTGTCAATTCTGCTGCTTCAGTTTTCCAAGTGGATTCTGAATTAGCATATCCACCAAATTTCCTGTAAACAAGAGGATATGTTTTAGTCTAGATATGGTGAATTCCTATTCTTCACATTTACTTACTGAAGTTTGTATATACGTTGTGCGCTGTTAATTTTTATTTTTTCATCTTGCAGGTGGTTAATGTGGCCGGGCGGTAATATTCGCGACTTTGATTCACCAGGTCGTGGGTTCGCGGCCCGCCATGGTGTGAGATGAGAAAGGCATTCACTCAGGGTAATGATCACACTTGCCAAAACCAAAGCCCTTTGTAAGAAGGCGCCATCCTAGCCGTTAGTAAAAAAAAAAAAAAAGCGTCCATAACGTAAAACTTATCACAATTTTTATGTTACACATGCTTGAAATTACTTTCAGAATATGTGACTAGCCGTAGCTTTATGCCTTTTATGTGACTTCACGGACTCCCTCTTCTACTTAAGGCTAGGACAATGCCCCGTTACAAAGGACTTTGGATTTGGCAAGTGTGACCATTACCATGGGTTAATGTCTTATAACCTTAGACCTTGGCGGGTCGCAATCCCCCAACCTGACGAATCAAAGTAGCAAGCGTTACCGCTCGTCCACTGTAGTCAGCGATGGCACTCTGTTACGTAAATTTCTTAAGGGGGGTTTACACGGTCAAACGGTTCGTCGAACGCGGTTCGACAGACAAGTGTTTGAAGTGATTTTTGAACGTGTGAACGAGGTATTTGGTTGTCGAACACGTTTGTCAAACGTGCTCGACAACCAAATACCCCGTTCACACGTTCGAACATCACTTCAAACACTTGTCTGTCGAACCGCGTTCGACGAACCGTTTGACCGTGTAAACCCCCCTTTAAACCAAGTCAAAGATTGCTCAGAAGCAGATCACTATGGCATGACAAGGTAGTGCCTCTCACTGATGGCAGTTAAGTTTGATAGTGACACCATAGCAGTTTTAAAAATGAGTAAATATGTAAAAAAGATTAATTAAATGTGTGTCATGTTCTAATGATGAGTATTTTGTACTTCATTGTTAGTTTCTTACTTCAGAATCCTTATATGTATTTTAAGAGTTGCTTAGGTCAGTATGATAGCAGAAATTGTGACATCAAGGTACATTTACGTTAGTGGCCTCATAGGCTATGATAATTGGAATTAACACGGGTTTACACGTAATAATTACTTTGTCGAATTTCTAAAAGTAGCTTAACAAGTGGTAGAAGTTGTGGTAACTTTTATTTTATTATTATTATTTTTTTTTTAGTTCTAAGAACAGTTTATAACTCAGGAACTAACCGTATAATGCGTAATCTAGAAATATTGTAGATATACCTCTACATCAGAATGTGATTGAAATTAATTTTTTTTCCCAATGAAAACATGAGTACACGTGTTACAGAAACACCTTCATGATTATTTGCATGCGCTAAACATTCTGGACACGCTGCCATCAAAGGGGAGCTTTTGTGAACCAAAACATTCTTAAAAAAAGATCCGTGAATAACATATAGGAAGGCCCCGATTTGCTTACTATCGACACAAGTAGCCAAGGACTTCATAAACAGGAAAACAATCGGTACGAAAGATGCAATACAAAGTTTGTATAAATTAATGGTCTTACCATGTGAAACTGTCATTTGTAATCTGAACTATCGCAAAATCCAAATCTACATAATAAAAAAAATCAATCCGTAATGGTTTTACCTTGTGAAAACGGTCATCTCTGGCCTCTGGACTACCCGAACAGCTGGATTTGTAGGTTCAGGATAATTCATCTGATCTTTTTCTTCAAGGAAGAAACAAGCAGTGAAGATCTCACCATCTTTGGTTTGTTGGAATTCAATGGATACTGGAATTGCCATATTGAGCCGACGTTCTGCGAGATAAGAAATAGTTGTTTTCTTTTGTATTCAAGGTAAGTGGTACTCTTTCAAGGCTATTATTTTTCCCCTTATTTTATGGAACTTTATTTATATTTTATAAGATCATTATAGATTACTTGATAGAAGTGGTATGTGCAGGTAAGGATTACACAGGATCTGTTATTGCATTTCGACACTTAGAAATTCCGCGTGTTCAGTACTGCTGTTGATAGTTTTTTCGGTGAGTAATGAGTAACTTGAACAAACAAGACAGCAAAAAGAAAAGAAAAAATGATACTAAGCAAAACACACGGAATTTATCTGATATTTTGGATAGTCAAGAGAATGAGTAAATTACTTAGCTGTGAGTTACATTTCCAAGTGAATTTTGACGTTGTTGAATATTGACGATTATTCTCGACTCTTGATCATATTTTTATATTTACTTAAATTATAAATTTACTTAAGCCGAAGGTTTATAGTTTGATTTATATTTTGTATTTTTTTTATTTATTTGCATATTTCATTTACATAAAGTACTTATCTGTTTATTACTTTTGTAAGTATTTGAGTATATATGCATTATTCAGTTGTCAAAGTACGGTATTTGTTATAATGGACGTATATGATATGATGAATATTAAAACTATAGGCAATTTAATGTATTTGAACACACAAAACACATTATGAAAAAGTTCAGAGACATACCACGAAGCTGGTGCCAGAAATACACAATGTCATATATGAGGAGAGGCTAAGGGAATTAGACTTACCATCACTCAAAGCTAGAGGAATTAGGGGGGATATGGTGACGGGTTTATAATTCCTTCATGATTATGACAGACTGGATAGGGGTCGATATTTTGATATGGCCTGCTCTAAAACTAGAGGTCATAGTTTGAAAATTCGAAGGAAAACTTCTTTGCAGGATATAAGGAAGTACTTTTTTAGTGTAAGAGTAGTTGATAATTGGAATTCGCTAAGCGAGGAGTTGGTTAATGCTAACTCAATCCACAGTTTTAAGGACTAGTATGATAAGTATCACTAAGTACAAAATGGAACTAACCATGAGACGTGAAGTTACGGGCTTTTACTCTTTACCGTGAGCACAATTAGGTAATTACATAGTACTTACTCTGACTATTTTCGCCTCCGAGATATGAGAAAAGTCTTAAGAATACGTCCATTTGATCACCTTCACTGTAGCCGCCTTTTTGCCTCGTGCATAGCCATTTCTTGCTTGGATACACACGCTCTTCAAAACCCTGCAAAAAGAGGCGTATATGTATAAATACACACAACACACACACACACACACACACACACACACACACACACACACACACACACACACACACACACACACACAGACTATGAAAGGGACATCACCAGGAAGGCTAAAGAAAATCCCGAGCTTTTTCACAGCTTTATCAGAGGAAAACTGAAGGTAAAAGAATAGGTTTTAAAGCTTAAGAGAGAGGATGGAAGCAAAACTGAGACGGATAAAGAGATCTGCAAAGAACTGAACAAGGAGTTTCAGTCAGTATTTACAGTAGAAAATACCCCACCCCCTCAGATTGCATAGATAGAAGCTCAAGGGCCGGTATTAAAGAACATCAAC
>JAXCGZ010004209.1:45000-47500 GCA_037179515.1 Halocaridina rubra
CGACCCCAGTTACCTTTCTCCGTTTGCTATCAGCGAGAGGAATACATTCATACTCGGAAATGGAGAGCCTGTTTTTGTTTTTGTTTTATTTATTTCTATTCCTCGATAGCTCTCAGCTAACTTCTATAAATAGTAACTAAGAAAGTTGTGCCTGTATTAATAGTATTCTCTGTTCCTCGATTGTACTGAGCTAACTTCTATAAATAGTAACTAAGAATAGTGTAATGTGAAAAAAGAAGAAGTTTGATTTCATTCAAGAAGAAGCGTATAAGAAAGTTGATTCGTACAGTTTGCCTTTCACTGTCGTCCTTACGTGTGTTTGAATGCTGATGAAGCGAGAGAAACATGTCTCGGAGTTTACTTCGAGAGGCATAACTCTTCAGTAAACTACAAATAAAAATATACACCAACAATCTATTCTCGTGTATTCCTAGTTTTCTCTACCGCTAACACCCAATTATATTCAAATGTAATTTTTCTATTGCATACACATCCCCCAACTCCATGGTATACGCAATACCAGTCTGCTAATTCATACGCAAACCGGCATTGGTGTGCACTCCTGCCAAACTAACAAATATACGCACAAATTCACGCTAGCGCGTCATCAAAGGACCAGTTTATAAAAAAAGCGAAAGGTGCCTACGGGGGTTCCCAAACCGGGATTCGCGAACCTAAGGGTCTACAGCAGTGGTTCTTAACCTTTTTCAGTATATGCACCCCTTTCAAATCAGCAGTCAGTTCTCGCACCCCCCCCCCCGCCGATTGCTGAAATACAAAAAAATGCTAAAAATACAAAGTGTCACCTACGTGTCCTATACGCGTCCCTTCCTCGTCCATCCAAATCATATACGTGGAAAAGTATTTTAAACATAACTTTTTCTAAATTGTTTATGGTGTTGATGCTAGTGGTTAATAAATTTATTATAATTTAAATAATTTTTCGATATCCATTGCAGCAGTACCAATGTATATTGAATTAAGTCATACTATATTACAATTCCATATTCGCTGTCAGATTAACGGGGGCACGGGTAGATTGTTTTATAGCTCGGGGGTTACTTAACCGGGAAAGTTTGAGAACCCAGGCAATCTGTTGGATCAGTGTCCTTATTTACTATTTTTTTCTATTCCATACAATACTGTCATTGTCAATCAGCAGATTGATAGTAGAGTTTGAATGATGTATTTCGAATGGCTCTCTCTCTCTCTCTCTCTCTCTCTCTCTCTCTCTCTCTCTCTCTCTCTCTCTCTCTCTCTCTCTCTCTCTCTCTCTCTCTCTCTCTCTCATATATATATATATATATATATATATATATATATATATATATATATGACACACACACACACACACACACACATATATATATATATATATATATATATACTATATATATATATATATATATACACATGCTATATATATATATATATATATATATATATATATATATATATATATATATATATATATATATATATATATGTATATATGCATGTATGTATATATATATATATATATATATATATATATATATATATATATATATATATATATATATATATGTATATATGCATGTATGTATATATATATATATATATATATATATATATATATATATATATATATATATATATATATATATATATACATACATGCATATATACATATATATATATATATATATATATATATATATATATATATATATATATATATATATATGTATATGTATATATGCATGTATGTATATATATATATATATATATATATATATATATATATATATATATATATATATATATGTATATATGCATGTATGTATATATATATATATATATATATATATATATATATATATATATATATATATATATATATATATATATATATATATATATATATATATATATGCATATATGTATATATGTATATATATATATATATATATATATATATATATATATATATATATATATATATATATATATATATATATATATATATATATATATATATATATATATATATATGAACAAAAGGCATTCAGAAGGAATGCGTTCATTCCTAGTATAGCAGTTAGTTATAAGGTTTGCTTCTTTAGACCTTCAGTAATTATAAATCTTAGCTTCGAGTCCTAGTCAGGGGTAAAATATGATTCATGCTTTCACATATGTTAAGGTGTTTATTTGATTATTATTAATGCTTATATAGCTGGGATTTGAATTAACTGCGACAAACGAAGCCACGAGTGAGGTTAGCAGCTGTAATATGAGCAAAAAGACATTCAGAAAGAATGCGTTCATTCCTAGTATAGCAGTTAGCTGTAAGGTTTGCATCTTTAGATCTTCAGTGGTGTAGTTGATAGCACCTTGGCATAGTAATTATGTGTCTTAGGTTCGAGTTCTAGTGATGGGTAAACTATGATTCATGTTATCACATATTTTTATGTGTTTATTTGATTATTATTAATACCTGTATAGCTGGGATTTGAATTGA
>JAXCGZ010004209.1:57500-69191 GCA_037179515.1 Halocaridina rubra
TACAAGAGGCAGATAATAGAGTCGACTTATAAATCTCTTACCTAACTTTTCCCCAGAGCTTGTTATAAGTTTCGTGGAATTCTTCTTTAGTCACACATGATTATAGAACTCGTACGTATGTGAAGTTTTAAGAGAGAGAGAGAAGAAAGAGAGAGAGAGAGAGAGAGAGAGAGAGAGAGAGAGAGAGAGAGAGAGAGAGAGAGAGAGAGAGAGAGAGAGAGAGAGAGAGAGGGATTACTGAGGTTCTTTTTACATCATTATTCAGTTATATTTATATATGGATCTTATGGTGAATGAGTGCATGCATTGTCTTTACCAATCCCCTCTCCTGGGGGGGATGCAATTACAATGTATGTATGAGCTTCTGTGGGAAAACAATTATAAATATTTCATTGGATCTGCCTATATATATCTTACCCTTAATAAGTTATAATTTAATTTTTTTCCTACATTTTTTATTTTGCTTTTCCCATAGAATTATCCCTACCAAATATTATAATGCTCTCTGAACACGAAGAATTCCTTCAGTTAGGAAACATGCTTATTCGTATTTGGTGTCCTAGTGTTTGAAATAATAAATTCTATGATATAAACACTAAGCTTTTGGGTCGTCTGTAGATTCAGATATCAATATTTGAGAAGTTGTAGTATTAATCTCTCTCTCTCTCTCTCTCTCTCTCTCTCTCTCTCTCTCTCTCTCTCTCTCTCTCTCTCTCTCTCTCTCTCTCTCTCTCTCTCTCTCTCTCTTTTTTAAATAGCTATAATTTTCTTCTCTGTATACTGTACCTATAACTGAGTTGTACTTGAAACTGAGTTTTGACCACGATAACCGAGTAGCATGACCATGGGACGATAGGAAGGATATCTCATCTTTAATTCCCCAGCCACACTGTGTCCACCCTCGTAATGGAGATTAATAGTGATGCATAAAACGAGGATTATGACTTGTAACTGAGTATATATTGTTAAGATTCTCCAGCATAAGGATTGTTCAGAGTAGATCATTTTGCAAACTTCTTGTAATCAGGTGTGAGAAGCAAAAATCCAGACATGACACGTCAATGACACTCTAAATGAGTATAAAATTATGTATTTGCTGATGAGAGAGGTAACCACAGCTAGTTTCTTTTACTAAAATACTTAAAGGCTGAAGCTATATAGTCAGGTTGTCTTCAGAATCCAGTTCAGTTTGTGGTTGAAATTGATAAAGTTTTGTCTGAAGTACAATGGGGCCAGAAACTGAATCTACCTCGTTTCCTGTCGTAGAAGTGAATGTACTCTTTGGCATATCGAGGATGTGGAATTGAAAAGTACACCGTTGAAATGAGTAGGTCACAAGTGAAAAATAAGGTCACTTCGAGGTCATACAGGAGAATAGGTGTATTTATGCCTAGCCTGTGAGACTGTGCCCCCCAGAAATACCCCCTGGAAAATTGTAGTGCATCAAGAAAGAACTTGAGTTTCATATAAAGCAAACTCACGATGATAATTGTGGTACAAGGAGACTACACCAGACTGAAGTCAGTACAGTCATGATATACGTCATGTATCCTATGGCCTACAGATTCTCAAACCAGATGTCTATAGTTCAAACTAGTTAGGCTATTAGTTCTATCCGCTCTTGTCCTTGCTTGTACGTTTTACACATCCTCATCACTCACCCACACCTAGGTTGGTTGACTGGGAACATAGAAGTACTTTTTTTTTTTAGTGTAAGAATAGGTGATAAGTGGAATTCGCAAGGCGAGAAGTTAGTTAATGCTAACTCAGTCCATAGTTTTAAGGACAAGTATGATAATTATCACTAAGTACAATATTGGAACCGACCAGGAGACGGGGAGTTAAGAGCATGAGGCTCTTCTCCCTAAGCACAATTAGTTAATTACAATTAGGTAATTACATAATCATCCGCTCTGCTGTGGTGGATGATATAGGGATGAGTATAATCCTAAGTACCAAATTAACTCTCTCTCTCTCTCTCTCTCTCTCTCTCTCTCTCTCTCTCTCTCTCTCTCTCCTCTCTCTCTCTCTCTCTCTCTCTCTCTCTCTCTCTCTCTCTCTCTCTCTCTCTCTCTCTCTCTCTCTCTCTATATATATATATATATATATATATATATATATATATATATATATATATATATATATATATATATAATATATATATATATAAACACGAAACTTTGTATACGTAGTTTGTGGGTTTTGTTAACAAGTAAATTTTAACTTTTTTAGCTGTTCGGACCAATTTAACGAAAATATAAATATTTTTTACATATAAATTGTGCAATTCTCAAAATATACATACATTCATACAAATACACACGTGCTGACTATAAACGCTACATGCACTGATAGCTTTAAGTAAATATATAGTAAGAGTTGGAGACTAAAAAAAAGAAATCTTTCCCGGAGACGAGGAATTACGAGACTGCGGATCCTTCCCTTGTGCAGAAGTAAAAAAGGAGATAATGACAAACCTTTAATAAAGCGCGTTTATTCTGGTTATCCCCAGAGTTCTATAAATATGGCTCGACTATGTCTTAATTTTTATGTTTATAATTAAATCTATTTATTTATTTTTAATCTCTATTCATACATATATCTATATATATATATATATATATATATATATATATATATATATATATATATATATATATATATATATATATATATATATATATATATATATATATATATATATATATATATATATATATATATAATGATGCAAGCACAATTTAATATTTTTGAAATAATTAACGGGACATTGTACCCTCTAAGTTCCATCACTTCTCTCTTTGCATTAAGCTTGCGTCAGCATATACTTAGGATTCTTAATTTTATGTGATTAAATATGAGAAGACACACACGTATGCACAATTTTATGTATTATTTTTGATATGTCATAAGTAGGTTCCATTCGAATATAAAAGTGGATACAGACAAGCTAGAGGTGAGATATTAAAGCTGGATGCCTTTACTAGCGCCCCGCATTTGGACTTAACCGACATGAGTCGCTTCTCGACTCGCACATTCTACCACTGAGTTTTCTCGGCCACAGAGACAGATATCGTATAAATGCTTTAATCGAAACTGAAAAAAAGAAAAATCTTCTGCTGCCATGGGTATAGCAATGCTGGATGTTGAACGCTAGTAGTTGTAGACCCTGAATCAGGTTCTGAAGAAGTGTCACCAAAGTAGGCACAACTCTGTACCATGATACGAGATATATGAGATGCTGTATGAGCAAGCATGCATATACCCAAGATAAGTATATATCTTTAAAATTACAACAACCTCATGCCCCTTAGGAAAATATGGGCCCTGGTTGGGGGGGGGACGTGTTCATAAAATGATAGATGTAGGAAGGTAATAACAATATTAAGCTATGATACGCATCGGTGAGAATCCTTTGTTAGGAAGAACTGATAAATTTATCTCTAGGTTTGCTAGTTTCATCTGTCTGTCTCTATCCATCTGCCTGTTTGTATGTCGGTGTGTATGTATGTATGTATGTATGTATGTATGTATGTATGTATGTATGTATGTATGTATGTATGTATGTATGTATGTATGCCTGCCAGCCTGTCTGTATGGATAAAGCATATCATTGATATAAAAATAGAACATTAACATATATTGTTAGACAAGAAGACAGGATAAATTCAGTATCTAAGAAAAGGGAAAACATTGAAAAACAAAGACCTTAAGTGTAATAGGCCAAGGTGGAACAGAATCTTCGCTCACTCGAAATTCTATAAGGCAAAAACAAATTGTACGTTTGTTTTCACGAAAAAAAATACACAATTAAAAAAAGTAAGAACTATAAAATTTACCCAAATTTAAATTCTTACTGAATATCAGCCATCTTTCCTGCTCGCCACTAAGCTAGGAAGGCAAAAAAAAAAAAAATGAGGCCTAAAGGACTTTCAAAACGAGTTTTCAAGGTCTAATATCACCTCATGAAAGAGAATCACCCAATCTCGTGCTATCCTTAGGGCGTACTCTGTGTCCTTGGCTTAGGGCACCTCACAGAAAACACGCGATAAATCAAGATTCATCATAAACAAATTTATTATTGGTGCTTTTGCTCATTTTTTACCCATTTTTTCAGTTTCTTGTGTGTATTTTAGCCACAAAATCTGAACTACAGACATGTGCATATACTACCCAAAATTCTAGCCTAGCCCAGGGTTGAATGAACTCTCACTATCTCATGTCGTTAGCGATTAAATCTGGTAATTAAATGGAGGGATGTCGGTGATATCATATTGGTCTACTTTAGTTTTCAGCCATTACATGGAGATCACTGGGTCCAAGTGCTTGGAGAGGGGGATTGGGATCCTGCTATTTGGTAGGTACATAGCCAGGCTATAGTGCTATCACTGTCTTTTGCCTCCGCCATGAATTAAAGACCCTTAACCTGGGCACTTTTGTGCAGAAGCCTAGTCCTCCATATATCTGGGTCCTCTGTACTTTGTTTTTTCTGTCTGTCGTTTTCCTCTGTGTGACATTACCTCATCTCTGCCTTGTCCTTAACCTTTTTAGTTATCCTTCGTCTTGGAATTTTCTCGTGCCCGGGCCTTTATTGATGAGGGCGGTTTCTGCCAGTCCCCGGTGTCACACTAAAAAAAAAAAAAAAAAAAAAAAAGACGTCTTGACTTCAGTGAATCTATTATGAGAGGTATGACTTATTTTTATGGTCCTTTTGATAATTTAACACCAAGGTCTCTCCCGATAATAAGCTCGATAAGTTTGTTTTAGAGATACTCGCTTCTCTCATCCTTATATTACAGTAATTATCTCCCTGTATTATGTACTTCTATCGTGAAAACAATTAGATAGGGAGACCGCCGTGCTTAGCCGTTAAGAGTACTCCTTCGAGCCCACTGCTATGCCATAGGAAGGGCATCCATCCTTCATTCCCCAGCTTCAGTCCATCTGTGTCTACCCTCAAACGAGGACTAATAGTGACACATTAAACCTAAAAAAATGTATTATGCATAATGTTTCAAATCTTGATTTTAATATTTTTCTAGTATACTTCGGAAGATGGAAATTCATCATCAGCTCCACCCTATCCTCTTCTTCTTCTGGCTATTTTATAGCAAGAATAGAAATTAACTACAATGGAAGGATTGCCTGACTTTTTTTTGTGGCACTGTTCACGATTTTTATATTTTCGTTCTTAAGCCGTATGGAATAATAATAATAATAATAATAATAATAATAATAATAATAATAATAATAATAATAATTATAATAATAATAATAATAATAATAATTTTAAGAAAATTTTTTAGTATTTACTTATTTGTCGATAAATTTATGTATTTTTAACATTTTGTTAAGCATAAATACTATATTATATGAAAATCAATTTCATGAGGCATTCCACGTTTCTCCTTTACAGGTCTCCGTATTCTAATTGATATTTCCTTAAATTAACCTAGATTAATTATATTTATATTCGTTAACTGTCCGCAGTTGCCCAGTGGTAGTGAGCGTGATTCGGGAAGGGATTAACGTGGTTTCGATCTCATTGTGGGTATTAGGAAGAGCATCCAGCCTTAATCCGTCAACTCCAAACTGCCTCTGTCCACCCCAATTTAAGTGGGGAGTAGCTTTGACGCAAAATAAGATCTTGATAATATATCTAAAACAAAGAAAAAATAGTAATTTCAGTCATCGACTCATTTCTTATCTGTGGGTTAAATAGCTTTACCAAACCTAACTTAACCTAATATATACATATATATATATTTTAATTTCTTTCTTACTGTAGGTGTGTGTAAGCAAAACAATAATTTCATTTCCTTAATACATACTGTATATCCCTTTATCCCCCCAAAAAGGGGAATTTAACGAAAAACGAGCGTCGAATTTGAGTTGTAAAAAAAAAAGTCATTACTAATATTAAAAGCAATTTTGGAATTCATGAGGGGGTGCGGTAGCTTATTGGTAGAGTGTGCGAAGCGGGACTCGACTAATGCGAGTTTAGGCTAGCAGCTGGGAATTTGGAAAGGCATCCAGACTTAATCCCCCAGCTCCAACCTGTCTGTGTCCATCTCCATTCGAAGGGAACTAATTATGACACAAATAATTATGGGTACTCACGAAATCTATGATAGGTAAACTATTTCCCCTAAATAGAGTTATACACTAGTTCTTGGCTTCAAAATTAAATGTACGGATAAAAAAATATAATAAAAAAAGCCAAAAGGTGTCACTTAAGTGTACGGTCTACTGAGACATTTACAATACAGCTTACATTTCCATGGAAACTAAAAATTAATAACAGACTTAATTTTGTTAATCAGTAGTCACCGTGGCTCAAGCGGTAGCGTCCGCAACTCTGGGGCGTCAGGTCGAAGGTTTGCACACCGTCACGGTCTGAGGTTAGCAAGGGCATGCACTCAGGGTAACAATTACATCTGCCAAAACAAGTCCTTCTCAAGAAGGCAACCGTCCTATCCCTTGGTAGAAAAGGGAGTCCGTGACGTAAAACCGGAACGAACGAACTTAAGTTTGTTAATCATGAATCACTTTGGAATGATGGTTAGGTTATGGTTTAACAGACTACAGATAGTGAAGGAGATCGATCACACTCTAAAGTGAAAAGAAAAAAAAATGAAAAAGTTCAACACATTACTCACGTAATGTTCTCTAGGTATGGGCGGACTGTCCCCGTGCATACACTGACTCGTCTCTTGACTGACTGAGGGATCGTGATACACCCAATACCTTTTTTGGAGTGCTTTCTGACGCCGCACACACAACCTTCGTCGCATTCCCATATTCCTAAAGTCATTACCCTGCGTCACAAGAGCGCAATTGGCTTGGCGTAATGGTTTTGAAGGCTTTGTGCAAAATGTATCCGCTTTTAGGGAGAATGTTATATCCCCTTCTCTCAAAATTTCTCAAATAATGTTACTACTACTACTACTACTACTACTACTACTACTACTACTACTACTACTACTACTACTACTACTGCTACTACTACTACTACTACTGCTACTACTACTACTACTACTACTACTACTACTACTACTACTACTAATACTACTAATAATAATAATAATAATAATAATAATAATAATAATAATAATAATAATAATAATAATAATAATAATAATAATAATAATAATAATAATAATAATAATAATAATAATAATAATAATAATAATAATACTCATCACCATCATCTAGATCAGTGAGTGTTTCTCAATTTTTTTTTTTATTTCAGGGCGCATATGTAGTAGGTTGGCTCATGGCAGAGCCGCCCATTGCGATACTACAGCTGAAGGTTTTTTTGACCTTAAATAGGTCTGTCCAGGACAGTTCGATGTTAAGTCTTCCTTCATTTACGGTTCTTTTTCTATGCCTACAGCTACACTGAATATTCTTGGATAATTATCCCTTCACATCTGACAAGTCATTACACTCTCCATCTCTGTTTTTCTTTACTTTATGTATTCTTCGTGCCCAGGCCCGATGAGTTATGTTTTATTTTATAACTATTTTGGCCCGTCCTGGCGTCACAATCATAAAAAACAAACAAACAAACAAAACTTGTAGTATAACTAAACACTTGAACTCACTTTGCTTTAATAAGGAAAATTAATCATGAAATACCTGAACATGTACTTATATTTGTGTGTAATTGTATGAGTATCATATGAATAATTTACTTAATAAAGAAAATTGTTGATGGTTTAAATCTCTATAGTTTTATTAAAATGTTTTTCATTGCAAATAAACCAGTGTCAAATGATATGTATGTTTGTACCACAGAATATAAGTTACAATATTAACTATAATAAGAGATAAATTTAGGATATTTTTCAGTGGACCACTTAAAAATATATTGATTGTTAGAGCATTTCAAATGAGAAACTCAAATATCATCACTAAAGCATACAATTATTGCATTATATCATTTATTTATAATTGCAGTTAAGGGATGAAATATTTGAAGACAATTAATTTTAATCTCATTATAAACTTTACAAAGCATAAGATATATACAACAAACATATGGGAGAGGCGTTCATGAAGAGGGAAAAAAATCACCTGTACTGTTCAGAAAAAAAAAAATAATGGTTGTCATTTTTGGTTTAGCATTCCCAAAAAGATTAGCGGGACAATTTTCAATTAAAGGGATTTATAAACTATATGATTCTTTTTTTTTTTTAAAGAGGGTGATAATGGCTTCTTTAAATCCCTTGAAGATGGGAAGAGGGAAATGATTATCCAATCCCTCTCAAGGATCAATTAATATAGCATCCATTTTGAATGTTTAAATAACGAAGATTCGACTAAGATGTGAAACCCACGTGCTAGGTGTCTAAGTTTTAATATATATATATATATATATATATATATATATATATATATATATATATATATATATATATATATATATATATATATATATATATATATATATATATATATATATATATATATATATATATATATATATATATATATATTAATATAGAGATAATTCATAGACTACCTTCTATGAACTAGGGGCGCACCTGACTACCTTTCAGGGCTCACCGTTTGAAAAGCGTTGATCTGGACTGTACACAGACATAACGAGGCATGATTACCCTTATCAGGAGAGGTCAAGACTAATTGGCTTTGCAGATTTGAAGCAGAATTTACACATATCAACGGTCATACCATGGTAGATATGCCGCTTTACGCTCCATCAGCGTAGCGAAGCCCCTTTGGGTCTGGCCAGTACATGGATAGGTGTCCACTGGGAAACGCCAGATGCTATTAACATATAAGGGGGCCGGTGTAATGTTAGCGTACTCGATTTCGGAAGTTGACAGATCGATGCTGGAGTCCGCAGCGGGGAGTAAGGAAGGGCAACCAGCCTTAATTCCCGGCCTTAATCCGTCTGTGTCCACCCCCTAATGGTGATTAATTGGGACACATATTTTCCTACTCTAGCGTTCGAGTGATTAAATTGTTATTCCCAACTTCAGTACTCGCATTTATATAATCATGTATAATCTGGGATATTTTCTTTTGCTGTATTCGAATTTTAAAGGACAAGAAACTAGTCTTTGACCACAAGAAATTGAATATATACTCGTGTATATGTTACCTCCTCTGTGGTTCCCTGCCTAGCATAAAAGTTGACTAAATGGGGTAGAGCAAGAGAATTGGGACTTCCCTCTTTTGTATTTGCTTCCCCCCAAAAGCTAAGTGTTTGCTTTGACTCATCCACCCCTCCTTATGAAGAAAGAGTATGGCTGTAATGTATAGACAGATGTAGTTCATAATACTGTTGTAGTATGGGTTGAACTCAAGAATCTAATTATGAATACAAGGTAATGTGTGATAACGGGTATCTAAGTCAGCTGATGAGATAAGATATATCAAGATTTTTATTAAGAGGTATGTTTTTACATACATTAACACGCGCGCGCACACACACATACACACACACACACACACACACAAGTATGATAAGTATCACTAAGTAAAAAATGGAACCGACCAGGAGACGGGAAGTTATGAGCCTGAGGCTCTTTCCCGTAAGCACAATTAGGTAATTGCAATTAGGCAATTACAGAGAGAGAGAGAGAGAGAGAGAGAGAGAGAGAGAGAGAGAGAGAGAGAGAGAGAGAGAGAGAGAGAGAGAGAGAGAGAGATTCCAGTTTAATAGCTTAGAATCATTAAGATCAGCCTTTTCAAAGGGTGTATTTTTTTATTTTATTGACCAGATTACAATAAATCATTATTTAGTTTTTTTTCGTGGACTAAGCGATGTTGAATATCCACGACATTGTAAATTGTAGCATTCCAGTTACAGATTAAATTCAAGTTATGGCTATTGCATCAATTAATTAGAAGGCGTAAAATGTTGAACTAAGATGGAGGGCCTGCGGTAAGATCCGCATGTATCGCTCACATAAAATGAAGAGATTAATTCGTAAAGACTAATTTTCATTATGAAAACAGCAAAAAAAAAAAAAATGTATGGCAATATTACATGGCATGGGGGGATTACGCTGGCGCTTATTATTATTATTATTATTATTATTATTATTATTATTATTATTATTATTATTATTATTATTACTATTATTATTATTATTATTATTATTATTATTATTATTATTATTATTATTATTATTATTATTATTTCTGTTGTTGTTGTTGTTCTTCTTATTCAGTAGTCTCCGTGGCTAAATGGTAGCGTCCGCGACTCTGTGTCGGCAGGTCGAGGGTTCGCGCCCCGTCACGGACTGAGGTTAATAAGGGCATACACTCAGGGTAACGATTACACATGCCAAAACAAGTCCTTCGCAAGAAGGCATCCGTCCTAGCCCTTAGTAGAGAAGGGAGTTCGAGACGTAAAACCGAATCATCATCATCATCATCTTCCTCTTCTTATTCACATTCTTATTCTCATTATTATTATATTATGTGCGCACTGTGCATTCCAATAACTCAGTCGGTATAGCGCAATGCTCCCAACCAAGAGGTTTCGAGTTCGAACCCAAGATAACACAGGCAACTTTCTCTCAGCTAGAGCTAGTTTGGAATCAAAAGGAGAGGGAAGTTGTGCCCCTCGTATAGAAAGTCACGTCATCAATGGAGAATCATGGTGTAATAGACGATTAGATGTGTGGAGACTATGTGGTTCAGTATCTTTATGAGCTTCTTGGAAAATAAGTTCTTTCAAGATTTCTATTTTCATTATAAAATATTACTTGTTGCCAAAGTTTGTAGGTCAAAGTCTGATAGAGTAAGTAATTGTGTCAAAGCGAAGAAAAATAGAAATACTTGTTAACACCAAAATTTCATTTACTACAATATATTCATTTACTTGTTTGTTAATCGTATGTATATTGCTTGTTTGCTTTGTGTTATTTTTTGTTTATTACTTTGATTCTATTTTAGAGTCCGATAAAATAACTTGGTCTCAGATTAAAAAACTGTTTGAATACGAATCTCTGGCCTCAGTCCTTGGACAAAGCTTCTCAGATTGAGAAATCCTTGATCGTGGAAACCTCTGAGGTACTTGATTCTTTCCTTGAGATAATCCTATCTCCAAGGTCAACATCATTATAAGAATGATCTTCTCAAGGTCAGAATACAAATATAGACAATTTTAGATTTGTCCGTGGAAAGACAACATGGTATTACACTTGAGATGGCAGTCATTCAAAAGTTTAGGATTGATTTATCTTTATGATAGATAATCAAGACTCGGATATACAGGAGATCGCAGAAGGGAAGCTGTAAAATGCTCGACTCGTGAGATGAGGGACAGGCGTTAGAGCCTACTGCGAGGCGATAGGACGGCCATCCAGCATTAATTCCCCATCTTCAGTGTCCGTCCCCAAATGGGGACTTCTTCTTCTTCTTCTTCTTCTTATTCGTCTTTTCCCACTTTTAGGTGGGGTCGATATTTCTGGCCAGTTATCTGTACTGGCCATATTTTGGTTTTGGCAAATTTTTATAAGAACATAAGAACATAAGAATAGAGGACACTGCAACATGCCTACTGGCACACACGAGGCAGCTCCATTTTTGAATTGTATTTTCAGCATGTCTAACCTATTCTATTCTACTCTACTTATTTATTCTGTTTTTCTTTTTATGATTTTTCTAATAAGCACTAACCTATACATACCCACCCTACCTCTGTCATAT
>JAXCGZ010004210.1:5000-10000 GCA_037179515.1 Halocaridina rubra
GAGAGAGAGAGAGAGAGAGAGAGAGAGAGAGAGAGAGAGAGAGAGAGAGAGAGAGAGAGAGAGAGAGAGAGAGAGAGAGAGAGAGAGAGAGAGAGAGAGAGAGAGGTGAAATATAAGATATGAAACATTAAGTCTCATCGTATCACCGGAATATAAAAATACCGGAAGGAATCGTCCTCAGAGGAAAGTAAAGAGACAGTTCATTCGAGTGAATAATCCAATTAATCCACATGAAAGGGAAGCAAGCCAGATCAGCTCGGTAACGGTCCCAAGTTCGGATCATTGAAGGAGATTAGTGTCAGGAAGAGCTGAAACTTCTAAATTTCATGTGAAAAGTGATGCAACCCGGGTCAATTCGTTGCCGGCTTCAAAAAATTTAAAGGCAAAACAACACTGTTATCAAAGTGGTTTGTGATTAACAGCGACTCCATAAAAACATGGGAAAAGGTGTCGTCGTAAAAGTTAACTGTATATTAAACATTCATATCCAGCCACGGGAGGAGTAAGCCCATTCAACTCATAGCCGGGCCCACAGAGGGCAGTATACGGTTACAGCCATTACCAACACCATTTTCCTAGTCTTGTGAGAATTAGCAGCCCCATATGACCATGGAGATGGCTAGCGAAATAGAAATAATAAGAGTAATTAAACGTTGTAGTTCTGATGAATATATTGCTTATAAAATTGTTAGATATTAAAAAAATATATATTTACATTAACAACAACAAAAAGGTATAGAGTTGAAACAACAACAAAATCCCTCTAAAGCTTTTCTTGAAGTTTCGAAAAACATAAAAGCAAAAAACATAAAAAATAAGAGCGCGAACTTCATCCGTCTCCGTCGAAACTCGCTTCAGCCTTCTGGAGATGGATTTCATTTACTTCTTGAAAATGGGAAAACGAGAGATAAGAAAAAGAGGGGAAACTACCTACGAAACGTTTTTGGAAATAGGTACACGAATGATAAGAAGAGGAAAGCCAACCTCGAAACGTTGTATAAGAAACCATTCGAATAGAGTCGAGAACGTTCGACATGAAATAAATACAGAACATTTGTCTCAGAGCCTGCCCCACCTATTTACAAAATCTAACATGTGACTACCATGGGATTAATTTAAAGAGAGAGAGAGAGAGAGAGAGAGAGAGAGAGAGAGAGAGAGAGAGAGAGAGAGAGAGAGAGAGAGAGAGAGAGAGATTCACTCAATCATAATTTGCGATGTTCCTTTAAAGTTGCGTACTCCAAACCACCCCTAAATATGATAGTTTGAAGTTTAGGACCAAATAATAAATACTATCGAGAGAATTTATGTTCTTTTGCTAGTCTGAACGAATATATGTGGTTGAATTTACAAAAAATCTTTCAGAAAATGCCACGTCTGTCACTTTGTTTCTTGTAATAGTGAATAGAAATCGTGTTTTCCGCACGTAACCAGTTACGGCTGTTGGGCCCTAGAGGGAGTTTACAGAAGAGTTTATCCACTTACACTGTGGCTGTCGTGGTGAGGAGGAACAAGGGTTACCTTTTATCACCAAGAGCTAATATGTGAGAAATGGGGTGAATCTGTTTTCCTGTGAATGGATGTTCTCTTTGACTCCGCCACCCAAATTACAATGGGGGCGGGTTACGGGCATTGCATATGTATAATTTATAACCTGTTTGTTAAAACTGAAAGAACACGACATTTGCAGACAAAGTAAAGACTACAGTTTTGTTTCTGGAAGCACAATATATTTACACTGAACTATTAGTGGATAATTAGCGTCAAATAAATGTCCTTCATTCAATTTCAACAAACGTAATTACATAGTTTGAACCTTCTTCCCTACATAAAAAGTCAATGCAAGACTCTCTTTATATACAATATGTTGCATACTGTATTCACCTGGGTGAGTAGTTTTCTTTATTCAACAAAAACAAAAGTACCTCCTCCTTGTTCCCCTGTGTGTCGTAAAAGTCGACTAACTTGGGCGGGGCGAGAAAGCTAGAAATTCACTTCCATATGTTTTCTTCCCCCAAAGAGTCAAGGAAGATTGTAATTGGATATTTTAAATCATTACCGTACTCTTCATACGCAAAAAAAAAAAAAAAAAAAAAATACTTCAGGGTCTCTGTCCAAATCTACACTAAAGTTTATGAAATGAAATTTGTAGTTATATTTTCAGTAAAATACTTTCACAACATAGACATAACTAAATCTGCAACGTTAACGACATGTTGATGGTATTCTGGGTGTAATTACGACTTAGGAGAAAACAAAAATAAAATTTAGCAATGGAATTCTGTGTAATTCACGTGAGACAGAAATTATTTAATTGAAAATATCAACATTATGCCGAGTGCAAATGCAGTGAATGTAATCCAACGATGGTATATTTGAGTGCAATTAAGGTAAGTGACAAATCAAAAATATAATATATAACAGTGAAAAAGAAATTTTAAAAAATGTGCAAAAAATGTTGAGCACATGTAATTCATTATCTTTCAATACTGTTTCTCAAAGAATGTACCAGAGTGACAACAACTCTGACGACATTGCCAGAGTAATTTCAACCTATCTAACCTGATCGTCTTCTCTGCTCAGGTTGTATTTCGGCAAGAAAGGATAATTCATGTAAGAGAGACTGCCAAACCCTCATCTTTTCAATTCCTTTTAAATGTTTCATGAGAACACAAGAGGGAATAGAAGGGAACTTTTTTCCATCTCCTAACTATAGTTTATTTATTCAAAAGCTAAAGCTAAAAGAAAATTTCCTAAGCTTTCCTTTCACTAAAAGCTTCCTGTCTCCCTTATTTTATCTTTTCAACTTTGAAAGAAAGCCAGGTGACAGCAACTGTCAAAAGAAATACCAAGACACAAAGGTTCTGCTTTCTAAGACAGAACTTTAAAAACCTTTTTATAGTTATTTTTATCATCGTCACCCTAGTTTCATATTTTCAGATCTAAAATCAGTTAGCACACACACACACTCACTCACAAATACACACGCATTCAAGTAAAATATGCACATATTTACCATCAATTATATCAAATCTCTCACACAAAGACTGTGGCATTATGAATAATAATCATCACTTTTGAATGTTGATGATATTTCGGTAAATTATATAATTGTTGGATATAATAGGAAATAAGAGGCCGTTATGTTTTATTATGATTACAGGACTTTTTCTTCTTCTTAAAAAAAATACCCGACAACAAAGATTATTTTACAATTTAATGAAAATAATTTATCAAGAGTAAATGTCTTGTTTTAATTTTAATTCACCATAAATGCAATATATAAAAAAAAGATAAAACTTACTTAAGTGAGAAAAAAAAGTCAAATAGCCGAGTGCAAGCACACGCCAGTTGTAAAGTTTAGACTGGAGTTTTCCCTCCAGACCACCCTCATGTATCCCTAACTTCCCCGTAGGGTGGCAAGAGAGAAAAGATTTCTTGTTCCCTCGCTCTGCCCAAGTTAGTTGACTTCTACGTCACGCAATACACGGAGTAGATATTCTTAACTCGCATCCTAGGAGAAAGGAGTTAAAGCAGAGTAAAGGGCGGTTTACACGGTCAAACGGTTCGTCGAACGCGGTTCGACAGACAAGTGTTTGAAGTGATGTTCGAACGTGCGAACGGGGTATTTGGTTGTCGAACACGTTCCGTGTTCGACAACCAAATACCCCGTTCACACGTTCGAACATCACTTCAAACACTTGTCTGTCGAACCGCGTTCGACGAACCGTTTGACCGTGTAAACCGCCCTTAAGAAAGAAAGAATATGGGAGGCAGAGAACACTAGACTCCTCACGTGGACTGTATCCATCGCGAGCCACACTCCATTCTATTTCAGATCCTTCGGGTATAATCTTTTAATCAACTCTGCCTTTCCAGCTTTTGGCCTCCAGCGTGGTAGTAAATCAGCTTAGCTCTCTATTATTGCACGAGTCAATCAATATTGAAATCCTGACAATGCTGTCTGCTTCTGCTTGACATTTTCTTATCCAATTTTATTCCTTTACTCCTAACTCTAATTTTCTCGATAATGTATTGCTAGTTCATATTCCTTTATTACACTTTTACTATCCAAACATCACACACACACACACACACACTGTATATATATATATATATATATATATATATATATATATATATATATATATATATATATATAGATAGATAGATAGATAGATAGATAGATAGATAGATAGATAGATAGATAGATAGATAGATAGATAGATAGATAGATAATTAGACAGATAGATAGATAGATAGAAAGATAGATAGATAGATAGATAGATAGTAACATTGTGCAGTGCTATTTTATGTAGATACTATTATTGGATAAGCCCATTTGCTTAGGAAAAAAGATTTACTTTGGCTTACTCTATAGATGATCATGATACGTAGTTTCTCTCTCTCTCTCTCTCTCTCTCTCTCTCTCTCTCTCTCTCTCTCTCTCTCTCTCTCTCTCTCTCTCTCTCTCTCTCTCTGAATGGCAAAAAGTGAGAAATAGCTAAAATACCTAACAACAATTTCAAAAGCAATTCAATTATTTTCATAATACCATTTCATTCACGCAGTAAGTAACACAAGGTCACATCAAGTAACAGGTAGCTCAGAAACACCTGTTGATGTCATGCAAAGCTAAACCTGTTACATCCTTTCATTGCTAGCTACTTGTTACTTGGTTGTACGCCGATCTACATCTCAGCTTGCGTTACAGTTTGTATTCATAGCTACTTGCTCCGTTACCTGTTACTTGATGGCAGGATCCTTGTATTAAATCTAAAAGCGCGTTACTTACTGTTTATGTGTTCATTGAATTTGTGTGTCTGTACATGAAATGCGTATTTATTTACGCATCTAAAAATAAAGAGTCTGAAAAACTCGGTACCCTTTTTTCTAAGTCATATACTATAATGAATTTCAAATTAATATACAGATTCGTCCTGTACAACAATAATTAAACAATTTTTGGGATACCTTTCTAAAATAAAATATATTGGCTA
>JAXCGZ010004210.1:15000-22500 GCA_037179515.1 Halocaridina rubra
ATATATATATATATATATATATATATATATATATATATATATATATATATATATTCGTGTTTCAAATGCTCCTTGGGGTATGTTGACTCTACATAAATGAATTACATTCTGAGAAAATCTAGGAATGGTGTACCCCAATTCCTAGTGCGGTACCCACACCAAATTCAAAGGGTTCAATTAATACAATATTAGATCTTTATCACCAGCTCTTCCATGTTCATATGGAGTAGCTGCGTATCATTAGGTTATTGAAGAGAAGCGTTATATTTGGCTCAAGGATCTCTCCGGCAGAATGCCATTCCTGAAACTAACCCATTCCTATGATTTGGAATTGGGAATGACACAGAATTGAGATGTATTGGTCCCCCAGTACCTGGATTAGTGAATACACTATTAAATATGTGAACCTAATGCTTGAACAGCATTTAATAGAGTTCAGGTTTCGATAAACACAAAACCATGTAGAAAATTATTTAGAAAAAATTACAACCTAGCCTTGATAAGGGATATAACACAAGCATTTCACTCTGCACTCAACGAGAGATGCCTTATATTTTATCTCAGAAAAGTCATATATATATATATATATATATATATATATATATATATATATATATATATATATATATATATATATATATATATATACATATACATATATACATATATACATATATATATGTATACATGTATACATGTGTGTATATATATATATATATATATATATATATATATATATATATATATATATATATATATATATATATATATATCTCATAACATTTTACCAATAAAAAAAAGAACTTTAAGATAATATATTTACCATTGGTACATAAAGACTGCTGAGCTATTTTTTGCTTCTCTCTCTCTCTCTCTCTCTCTCTCTCTCTCTCTCTCTCTCTCTCTCTCTCTCTCTCTCTCTCTCTCTCTCTCTCTCTCTCTCTCTCTCTCATCTTCAACACTAGCAACTTATCTGCAATTCTGATGGGCAGTGAAGGTTAAACGTAGATTTATTTTTTAATGGCACAAGGAGTCAAAAATCTTGCTAAACCCACACTGTGAATCACCTTACAGCAGGAAAAGCTGAATGAATCAGTTAAACAAACAGTTGCTATTTATATCAAGCTGTCTATTTGTTTACGTACCTATATATGTGTGTGTGAGAGTATGTGTGAAATATACTATTTCTGAATTTCTTTCTCTATATTCCTTTCAAGATAATTTTTTTAATTCTCGAGTATGATCCCTGTTATCTAGTAATGTTCACAGCATACTGACCTGGATTTGATTGGTAATCTTGAAAATATCCGGTGAAAATGAGTTTATGTACCGTAGTAAAAATTCTGGAACAATGGCACCAGCAGATTCAAAAAGGAACCCCAGTTCAGTGCACTCTCGTAATCACTTGGGCCCGGCTAACTTTCTCCTGCAGAGGAATTTATTCGAGCGAGTTCAGAAGCAGTAACTTTTGCTCGCACCATTGGACTTTAATGAAGCTCAACTGAAATCTTTAAGATAATTGTAATAAAATTTACTCATGACTTTTAAAACACTAAATATGATTTTCTCTGCAATATTTAATCTTGAATTTCTAAGATTCTAAGGCTACGATCACACAGAACGCGATTTGCGTTCTGTGTCATCTATAGCGGGTGGGAAGCCTAATCCGTATGGCCACTCGCTGTTACTATGAGTTAGTTCTTGCGACCTACCCACTAAGCATTCTACTGTTCACTATCCTCCGAGCAAATGGAGTTCAGTGTTGCTGTAATCTTAGGGTTTCCTAACAAAAGAACAGAAAAAGTGCAAATTACAATCATAAATAGATAATCTAGCTATCTATATACTTGAGCCATTTTTCCCCTTATAAGGGGAGTGGCTGAGTCATAGCAAAATGCTCTGACTTTCTGGGAAGAGAAAATACAGAGGAAGGGATTCCCAGTCCCCACGCTCCGCCCCATTTAGTCGACTCTAAGACAGGAAGGGAACACGGAGGAAGTATTCTAGTCCCCTCTCTCAGGGAGAATAATAAGCTTCTAATAAATAATAGATAATATTACATCAAAATCCACAATGATGTCAGAGTAAATACATCAAAATCATGGGAGATTCCACTTGCTTCCAAAATAGATCTGTTTTAATTGAAGGCAAATAATGGAATGAAAAGTTTTTACTCAAAAAGCTATTACCAAATATTTACCACTCAATTTAACGATATTAATATAAATTTCTTTGGTACCTTATCCGCTGCTCTGTTTTCTCAAAGGCAACAGAGAAGGATAGTGCAGACTTTAGAATGGGAGCCGTTGCTATTCAACCTCAACGCTCTGGTGTCAAAAAAGACCTCCAAGTCGATCTACAGAACAGAAGTATGTGAATACATTTTTTTTTCAGCCTTTTCACTTTAGTAAGCACCAGTCCTGTATTCACTCTTTTCCTCTCTGCTGTTGCTTTCTTACTTCTGTTCTCTAAAGATGAATAATATACAGGCTAAAAGATCTCAGCACTCCAATGTTTTATTTTTCCTTCAGAGCTGGCCTCTTTTCAACTTAGCTCATGTGTTTATGTATGTGATAGCCAGTTTATAAAGATATTAAGAAATATCTCCATTTTGCCTCTCTTTTATCCCAACCTGTTTATTATTGTCACTTTTCTTTAAATCTTTGCATTGTTGTCAAATGTTATTGATATCATTCAGCAACTCCAGTTAAAATCTGCAATAACTGTTGTTCAGTTGTAAAGCCAACTATTCCTCTTTAGACCCTAAAACCATTTTCAGGGGAGTTAAAACTATCTAACCGTCTTGGAAAACACTGATATTCGTATTGGCAAAATGGGGGGGGGGGCTAGACATGTGTTACATATTACAAAAAGTTACTTCTTGTTATATAAATTTCTTTGTTCTTATTTCTATCTTATTTATCTAATTCTTAAGACTTTTCACTGATGGTATTGCTCGTAAGTGGCCAATTATAAGTAAAATAAAAAAACAGCCATTCAGAGTTCTAAGTTCTGGAATATATAACACTTCACTTACTATGTTTCATGTAAAGACATACAGTATGGAAACTAGGCTGAAAAATCTTAATGATGGAACACATCCATATCCCTTCCTGGAAATATGACTTGGTTAACTTTTCACATTAGGTGTAACATTCTCAATATGGAGTTTTATGTGGTGTCTACCTTCTACACTTGACTTTTGCAAGATAAGGTAGTAAGTTTAGGTAGTTAAGTCACCCACTGGGTTCTTGGAGAAAGAGAGAAGGCCTTTTTCTTAACAAAGGCCATGTTAGATAAGATAAAGGATAAAATTATCAAAAATATTAATACTGACTTATGTAAATAATATACTTTGAGAATCTGAATATAACTGTATATGACTAACTCTGCAAAATGTCGAATATAAAACTATGGGAGATGTCATCACCACGTATAAGAATAGCATAATTCTGTTCAATCCATATTAATTATCTTGAATTATGTTCCCTGTGAGTCATTTGGATGTAGGTTCCGTATTTACAAGACTAAGGACTGATCCCACAAAGCGTGGCAATTGGGAATAGACCAATTAATTTTAATTCCATTCCTCCTCCTTTCTTGTGGTGACATCCTGCAAGGGGTTAAGAGATCATTCGAAGCCATCACGTCTCCCCCAACCCCCCCAACCTGTCCCAATCCTATGGAATGACTAGAACTTCAGTTTTCCAGCAATTGCCAAACGCTTCCCAGTTTTTATAGAACATTGGATAATTCCCTATTTTCTGAAGGGAAAAAAAAGTTTTGAATTCGATTATTTCAGCGTTACAGGTATAAACTTCCTTTGGAAATACAGATGAATAATGCAGTTGGAGGTATGTCAGAACACTTAAAAAGCTAAATGTTTTGCCGCTGGACTCGATGTGGTGACGTAAAACCAGCTAAAAAAATTTCTTTGTTCGCTTTGATGCTGCTTGCTCTACTACATCGCATTCACTTTGATATTTCCTTTTATGAGAGAGAGAGAGAGAGAGAGAGAGAGAGAGAGAGAGAGAGAGAGAGAGAGAGAGAGAGAGAGAGAGAGAGAGAGAGGTAAATTACAGAACCACCAAAGATTTTACAAAGCACTATTGAATAAAATGTAAAACTACAGTTTTACAGGGAGGACTTTGCCATAAGGATTTTCATTTTTCTTTTTTTTTTCACTTTCGCGAACTGTCTGGTCAAGCACCTGACAGAATAGCAATTATTTGTTCAGTTACTAATATAACAACTACAATGAGAGAATAGAATATGACATGGCCAAAAGTAGTATGTAATAGAGGATATAAGTTCTTCATATATTGTCTAATTTACTCCTACAGTAATGTACACAATTACAATCAACGCTAAAAAAATAAAATATAATCACAAGCGTTGGAGAGATAAGGAAGCACATCGATGTAGTAATCTGATAGGAATGCCCTGAATTTGCTATCAGATTTATAGCAGATTATGAAATAATTTCCAACGACATATTTTCAAGTACACAAACATCTTACTCACTACATAATTCAATATACAGTGTCTCCTTCAAGCATCATTCAAGGTTACAATGTTCATTCTAACACGATAAAATATAATAATGTTTCAAGTCTTAAATCCTTTTGGACGGAGAACTTCACATACTACCTGTTAATTTACTGGCCCAGTGCTGAAATTTTACAAGTTCATTATACAATCTTTATATAGAATTATATAAGCTTTTAGGAAAAGACATGAAAAACAAATAATGATCTTTCTTCATGGAACGTATGTAAACATTAATCAAGTTCCATATCATTAGAACGTTTAACCACAGCCAAAATTGATCTCTGTCAATCCGCTGCTAGCTGACAATGTGAGGCTGACGCCCCACCCGACTACTAGAGGCGCCACTGCAACAATATTATAATGGTTGACGTGTTAATGACAGAAGTAAAGTTTAACTAATAATTAAATATTCACACGTGGTATCATACCACAACTAATACATGCTCCGTCACTGCCCCGTCAGCCATTAAAATTTTAATGCAGTGGCGCCTCTAGTAGTCGGGTGGGGAGTTAGCGTTATGTCGTTTACTGGTAGCGGAGGGATGGATCTCATACATATGAGCTCTGGTATAATGTTAATGAAACTGTATACAAATAATATATATATATATATATATATATATATATATATATATATATATATATATATATATATATATATATATATATAAATAAAATAAAAGAATAAAGCTCTATCAAAAACGCTTGGCAAATTTATGAAAATTTCCAATATATTAACCTGTCACACTCGTGGAAGAATAATATGAGAATGTAAGGAATTGAAAAGAAAAATGGATGAAAAGGGGACAATATTAAAACAGTCAAAAGGAGGGGAAAGCAATAGATAACAGGGAAAAAAAACGTAAGACATCAAATAAAAGGTTGAGTCAAAATCCAAATGGGGAAAGAGAACATCAAATAAAGGTGACAATAGTTAAAAGATATATTTTGATGTGTGTGTGTGTGTGTGTGTGTGTGTGTGTGTGTGTGTGTGTGTGTGTGTGTGTGTGTGTGTGTGTGTGTGTGACACTATGGAAGATATCCAAGTAGGGGAAGACAAAGCCAATAAAGAGTGTATAAAAATATAAGATGAAAGAGGGAGTCAAAAGATATAACAATAAGTTACCAGCTGAAAAAGAAAAAAATAAAATAAAATACAAGATCTCTGAAGGGAAAGATCAATAAAAAAAAAAGCAATAAGCAAAGCAAATAATCATTGTGACGAGCAGCTAGAGAGGGGAAAAATAATGAAAGATATACTGAAGAGAAGAAATTGTGACATAAGTATATATGATAATTAAGAAAAAAAAAAAGTGAATTTACAAAGAGCTCAAAGATAGCTAATTCTCTTTTCCACATTTCTCCTTCTTTTTCGAACACTGCTCCATTTCTTCTTCTTCTTCTTCTTCTTCTTCTTCTTCTTCTTCTTCTTCTTCTTCTTCTTCTTCTTCTACTTCTTCATCATCATCGACAGCTATTTCATGTTTATATGAGGTCGATATTTTACATGAGCCTTTGGACATGAGCTGGTATTGATATGTGTTACGACCAGCTGCCATTTCTGGCACCAACACTATACTGATCCGTGCTGAGACCGGTGAAGTTAATATGGCTTGCTCACCATGTAGTTAGATTCTATTTTCAAATTCTATGTCTAATATATGGAATTCGGTTTGACACTGGAACCATGAACCATTTATCGCGGAAAGACAACTAGTGAACTACTTAGTTTCAGACTAACAGAGCAATAAACCGAAGTTTGTGTGTGTGTGTATATATATATATATATATATATATATATATATATATATATATATATATATATATATATATATATATATATATATATATATATATATATATATATATATATAGTCGCAAACATCATCAATTAAATAGAAAAGAAATGTCTCAAGGAATCCACGATATTGATACATTGACTATTATACATAAAAAAAAAGGTTCTATACTTATAATCTACTCGTGAATGATACATGTACATCAAAAGAGAGCAAATACTGAAATAATGTATGTGCGTATGTATGCATATATGTATGTACTTAATACAAATATGTATGAATCTATGTACGTATGTATATACGTAAGTATGTTGGTTGCGGGCCAACACATATACAAAGGCATTATCCTCCTTGTCAAGAGGGTGGCACAGTCAATGCACACACCCATTAGCAGTAAGCATATTCACTCGTCAGTCTTTTCAGCCCCTTGAGAATAAGGGGTCCCCTTCATTCCACACCACAACCTCCACCACACTGTACCGCAAGAGGGCAGAGTTTCTCTAAAAAGGCCCAATAACTCGAAGTTTGTTTACTCCCACCGTTTCACCTAGCTGCAACAACCTTCCCCTCACTCATCTGTCCAATTTTATATCACTGATCACACACGGGTAAGTTCACTCTCTTCCCTGCTCCACTGACATACCGCACGCACCCTATAAATAAGGAATAATGAGTAAGTTTTTACAGCATTATTTGCATAATAATGCACTATCAGATAGCTTATTTATTTATTTGTTTCTATGTATCCTAATTTATTTATTTATTAATTCATTTATGTTTTATTCATTTTTTATGCTTAGAGAGATATGACCATCAAAGCAGACCTCGTACCGCATCATAAAGCTCTCAGTATGAAAAAAAGAAATTAATTAAAAAGTTAATTGTGAAATGGGAAGCCTTTAATCTCTACCATAAAAATACAATTGCACCAGGTAAATTAATTGTGTCTTGCAGAGAAAAAAAAATGTACACAAATAAAATAAGCATAAATTGCGTAGAAAGATGTAGTGGGGTCTATAACCCTGAAATATTAAAAATTTCAGTTCACTTTGCTTTATGACCTCTACGGATGAACTTCTGTTCCACTGGTTATATGTTTGAGTCACGAATTTATGAACCAAAAATTAGGAACATTGTAAATGAGTAACTT
>JAXCGZ010004210.1:27500-60000 GCA_037179515.1 Halocaridina rubra
TGGATCTTGCCTTGCGGAAGCCATACTGGTGATTGGAGATAAGTGAGTTAGATTCAAGGCGTTTCAAGAAGTGAGCATTAAGCAAAGTTTCGAAAACTTTAGCAATAGAGGAGGTTAGAGCAATAGGTCGGTAGTTAGAAGGAATAGAGCGGTCACCCTTCTTAGGAACAGGTTGAACTAGAGCATGCTTCCAAGATGAAGGATAGATACTGGTTGACAGAATGAGGCGAAAAAGACGGCAAAGCACGGGAGCCAGTTCATCTGCAAACTCCTTAAGGAACCTTACAGGGATACCATCAGGACCAGATGCCTTGTTTGTCATTAGCGAGCGAAGAACCTTATGAAGTTTGCGTGAAGAAAGGATAAGGGAGGGCATAGGGTTAGAGAGGGGAAAAGACTGAGGAACAGGTGCGCTGGAATCGTTGATAGAAGAGTTGGCAGAAAAATGAGAGCCAAAGAGAGTGGCTTTGTCAGTGGGAGAGCAAGCTATAGAACCATCAGAACGAATGAGAGGGGGAAAGCTTGAGTTACAGAAGTTTTTGGAGAGGTTTTTGGCTAAGGACCAGAAGCATTTGTCAGTGGGAGAGGAGTTAAGGTCATCAACTTTCCTTCTTATAAAGGAAGCCTTAGACCTTCGAATCTGAGCTGTACAGCGATTCCTAGCTATAATAAAAGCAGAGCGAGTTAAATCGGAAGGAGAGGCCTGGTAAGATTGGTGAGCCTGATTCCTAGCCTGGATAGCCATGGAGCAGGCACTATCAAACCAAGGTTTAGGGGGAGAGAAAGTTTTTGTAGAAGAGAGGATGTACGCCTCCATTCCCGCGGTCATGATCTCGGCAACTTTTACAGATACCCGATCAGGGTTGCGGGACCGAAAGCAGTAGTCATCCCATGGGAAGTCAAAGAGAAAGTTACGCAAATTTTCATGTTGGGTTCGCTCGAAGTGCCAAAGGCGGCGTTGAGTAGGAGGGATTGGTGGTGGGGGAGCGAAAATGGAAGAGACCGAGATCATAGAGTGGTCAGATTTACCAAGTGGGGAAAGCACAGAATAAGAGTAGTTTGAAGGGTTAGAAGTAAAAAATAGGTCAAGAGTGTTTGTAGCATGTTCGTGATGATCAGGAACGCGAGTAGGATGTTTGATAATTTGCTCCAGATCGTGAGTAATAGAGAAAGCAAGGGCCTCGCTTCCTCCCACATCAGTGTGAGAAGAATGAAGCCATTCACTGTGGTGTACATTGAAGTCTCCAATGTAGAGAACTTCGGTATGTGGGTGAGAAGATAGCAAGGACTCATGGCATGAGGACAGATATTCAAAGAAAGACACAAACTCGGTGGAGTTTGGAGAACAGTAGCAGAAGCAAAATGATAGTGGTAGTGGAGAGATAGACTTTTAGCCAGAGAATATCAAAGTCAGGAGATTCAAGGTCCATGAGCCTCACAGTAGGAGTGTTAATGTTGCAGTTGCACACACCCCACCTTTGGAACGAAAACGAGTATACAGATTATAGTGGGAGATTTAGAATGGGTCAGTGGAAGCATGTATAGACAACTGGGTTTCAGATAGGAGGAGGAGGTTAGGGAGGAAAGTGCCCAAGTGCTGTTCCACAGACGAAAGATTAGAGTTCAGCCCACGAATGTTTGAATAGTGAAGAGTGAAAGAAGCAGATCTATTGGGAGGTTCAAGGTTAAGAGCAGAACCATTACTACAACCAGGCATGTCTGCCATCAAGCCAATAGTGGAGTCAACACGATCCTCGGAGATTCTTCGCACCCCACTATGCCGGGTACTGGGGGCCATTAGTTGTGAACCTTCCATAAATAATGACAAAATGTGAGGAAAAGGAAAGTAAAAGAGACAGATGTGCAGAATGTTGTGACTTGTCAAATGTAATGGAATAGCAAGAGATGTGTAATGAATATGCCAGAATATTCAGTGTAGATGTAGGCATGAGGAAAGAACCGTCCTGAAGGAAGACTCAACCTGGAATTGTCTGGACCAGTCCTAGTTGCATCCTAATACCTTCAGTCGTAGTCTTTCAACGGGCGGCTGGTGCCATGGTCAACCTACTACTCCCCCTTAATCACTGATGTATAAATTTAACATCGAGAGAAAACTCATTTAAATGCCTAAAACCATTCATTTATCTAACTATATAAGCCAAGAATAATATTTTTAGGTGATGTAAAATACGTGATATGGTTGATTTGCTATCAATACTGAAGAATTTGTATTTATATTTTGTTCGAAGGTCAAATCGAAAAGTTATCCCAAAAGTTTCTCATTACTGTTTCCAGTCATTAAGATTTATTTACATGTTTAAGTTATAATATACCGAGTAAGCGAGAAATAAAAATTTTAAAAAATGGGTAATTATAATTTCATACATTCAATAATTTATAACCACATTAAAAGTGCTTTACCAAAATAGAAAATCTATGCAATGACACACAAAACGTTTTTATTAATTCCATATATATATATATTTTTTTTATCATGCAAGAAATCTTTCCTCCAATTCTTGAGGAAGTGAACCTCTAACATCAGGACCTGTCACTGCTTAGCAGCTCTGGTTAAATGTACGAGAATTCTAAATCACTGATTACTGGAAGAATCCTTTTCATATACTCAAGGGCCCGATTTCTTAAACAGTGTAAACCTAGGATACCATATTATTAGTTAGCTAGACACACACAAATGAATTTCGTAAACGCATATGACGCGGTTCAGTGTATGGCTAGGATCCCCCCATGGGATCCTAGCCATACACAGAACCGCATCAGATTCGTTTACGAAATCCATTTGTGAGTGTCTAGCTAACTAATAATATGGTATCCTAGGTTTATACTGTTTAAGAAATCGGGACAATATCAATGACCTTCCATCATGCTCTCTTAAGCTTCTATTCTCTGCAATGCTAAGCTCAACAATTTCAAAAATTACTCTTCCTCCTCCTGTTACTTGTATCTATATAAAACATAATTAGCTGTGACCAAAAATAGTTCAGCAAAATGTCGCTGAATCACCAGGGAATCGTGGTAACACAGTGATAGAGCATTCGACTCGGAAGGTGACAAACCTGCGATTGAGTCCACAGGGTGACGTTAGAAAAGGCATGCTGACCTAACTCCCCAGATCCAACCTGTCAGTGTTCTCTCCCATAGTGGGGATTAATAGTGTCACTAAAACGGCAAACAACATCATGAATAAATCTCTAGATTTATTAAAGCACATAGGTTTTAATAAAGCAAACAGTGAGATATATAAAGCACTGAAGGAGTACCAGGTAAAGATTGAAGCAATAGCAAAAACTTGTGCAGCTTATTTTTTTTCGAATTTACTTTACCCTCAAATAAGGCAACTTCATCCATCACTATCTTAACCTGCTGCAACCCTTTGGGGATGGACCTCAACTCTCTTTTTTGAGAAGTGCAAAATTGAAAAAAAAGAGAGAAGCCTCAAAATCATAAATAAAATACCACAGAAAGGTTTCCCCTGTACAACCTTCTACAGGAAACACTTGTATCAAATTGATGATTTACATTTAACCAATGAAACTGCTACACAGTATTTTGCATAAAGCCTGTTAAAGCTGACTTCAAGAGTTGTTGCCTCACAACAATGCACATTAGAACCAATTACTTCAAAGCGTTTTACATGAATCATTACAGCATCATTGAAATTTACATGAAAAACTTTTAAAGCAGCTGTAAAGGATTGAATATCAACATCACTGAGCAGCTTTATACCGTTTTACATGGAATCCATCAAAGCAGTATCACAGAGCACCACATGTACGACATGGAATCGGCCCATTTTAGAATATGTCAACAAACGAAGCAAAATTTGTGAAAATAAAAAGGTGAAATTAAAGGGGAAGAACTCCAGAAAGATCTGAATAGTCTACAGGAGAGGTCAGATTAGTGGTTAATGATATTTATAACATCAAAATGGCAAGTAATGAGAATGGGCAAAAGTGCAAAAAGGTCAAAGTTCAGATATTCGGAAGCCGGAGAGGATATTGAAAAATCGGAGTGGAATAGCTCTAGAGTCCACTCTATTAACAACTCTGTCTCCAGATATACAAATAAGAGGTACAGTAAAGGCAACCTATGTTTTCCTAGCAAACGAGAGGATGGTCTCCATATATATGACCATAGAAATTATTTGATATATTTACGTGACAGAGGCCTAAGCTGTAATATGCAGCACCTTTCTGGAATCCGCACTTTATGAAAAAAATTAACAAGCCGAGGACAGTTCAAAGAATTGCTACTGAGCTGGAGAGAGAAATACGAAAGTTGAGAAGTAAGGGGCGATGGGGGTTAAATTTACCACCACTTAAAGCAAAAAAAAAAAAAAAAAAAAAAAGGAATATGGTACCATTTTATTTCCCTCCAAGAGATTCACTAAGCTGACAAGGAATGATACTTTCATAAGGGTGGCTCTAGAACATGAAATCACAATATGAAGTTTCTACTAAAAATGTCTTTGTAGAATATAGGGATATAGTTTTAGTGTAAATGTAGCTTTTATCTAGAATTCGATGTGCGAGGGTATTGCAAATCTAAATGGATTCATAGTTTCATGTAAAAATAAGGTAACTGTCAGTCCATAAAAATATAAGACGGGAGCTGAGAGAGAGAGAGAAAGAGAGAGAGAGAGAGAGAGAGAGAGAGAGAGAGAGAGAGAGAGAGAGAGAGAGAGAGAGAGAGAGAGAGAGAGAGAGAGAGAGAGAGAGAGAGAGAGAGAGAGAGAGAGAGAGAGAGAGAGAGAGAGAGAGAGAGAGAGAGAGAGAGAGAGAGAGAGAGAGAGAGAGAGAGGAGAGAGAGAGAGAGAGAGAGAGAGAGAGAGAGAGAGAGAGAGAGAGAGGAGAGAGAGAGAGAGAGAGAGAGAGAGAGAGAGAGAGAGAGGAGAGAGAGAGAGAGAGGAGAGAGAGAGAGAGAGAGAGAGCGAGAGAGAGAGAGAGAGAGAGAGAGAGTTGAAACAGTCTCTGTTCACTTCAACTTCATGTTCTGTTTTTGGGTTTTAAAGCTGCGTTTCCCTTCCCAGACCAGAGGGATACGGCCACACTGAGGCGCGATTAGCCAGGAGGGTAGAGGATGCCTGATTGACTCATGAGGGTCAGCGAAGAGCTAACTCAATTTATGCAATCTAAGTGGCCAAAGCGAATGCGGCTGCATGCAGTATGACAAGGTCGCATCAGATGACATTAGTATGTTCTTGCCACTGACCGACTGGCAAACCAACTTTTCTATACTAAGCATCTTGCGTTCAGAGTAGCCGCACGTGAAGAAATATCATTATTTTTTACAGTCCAATATTCAAGGTTTTCGAGACATCAACCGTGGTAACGCTTTAGGTTTTTCTTTGGTAAGACGAAAAATAATTGCTCAAGTTATATGTATCTAGAAAGACCGAAGTAAGGCGATATCTTTTCTGATCTCGCGTGCCCTTAATCCCCCAAAAAGCAATGATTCCTGTTTTCGAAACACAGACTACATACGAAAAGCCACGTGGGAAGATCATCTTCCTGAGAGTGAATAAAGGATGGGTTCAAATTGAAGGCATCAACTAATCATGAAAGTCTCAAGGAGGTGTTTAACTGTATTCTATTTTTCAGCATCATAGCTTCTCGGCAAGAAACACACACACACACACACACACACACACACACACACACACACACACACACACACGCACACAAGCATTATGTCACTAAAAATAAACTTTATCTGCCAAATGAGTTAACGACACCGAGTCAATAGAAAAAAAAAATGCTATATTTGCACATGTTTTAAGACAGGAACAGCTGGTATGTATATGGATGACCAATCACATACAAGGAGAGGGACAGAGAGCAAGACTACGACATAAATATACAGATGGATTGGTTAAAAGAGTGAGACGAAAGTGAGTTGTGGGACACGTTGAGAAGAAGAACAGAGAATGGAAAAGACTAGTGTACCATGGTGGTCACCTGCAAGTGGATGCGAAAAAAAAAAATAGGAGAGACACTGAGACAAAGGCCCGATTTCTTAAACAGTGTAAACCTAGGGTACCCTATTGTTAGTTAGCTAGACACACACAAATGGATTTCATAAACGCATCTGACGCGGTTTGTGTATGGCTAGGATCCCGTACGGGATCCTAGCCATACACAGAACCGTGTCAGATGAGTTTATGAAATCCATTTGTGTGTGTCTAGCTAACTAACAATATGGTATCCTAGGCTTACACTGTTTAAAAAATCGGGCCAAAGAGGAAGACCGAAACAGAAATGTACAAGGGGAAATGGTCAGGAAACCGGGGAGAGGGGGAAGCGAGACGCCAGCTAATTTGATAAGAAAAACAGGGACTGGAAATGTTTGACATTCTATGGTGGTCAACGTCCAATTGGTTACGACAGATTGTTAAGTCTGACATCTATAAGCTACACAGAGGAGACTAAACTGCACCATATTACAATACAATAATATATATATATATATATATATATATATATATATATATATATATATATATATATATATATATATATATATATATATAATATATATATATATATATATATATATTTGTGAGTGTGTGTGTGTGTGTGTGTTGTGTGGTGTGTGTGTGTGTGTGTAGTGGTTAAAATCCTTGACTCGGGAGGTGACAGACCCCCGATCGAGCCACTTGCAGGGAGTTAGGAAGGGCATCCAGCCGTATTTCCCCAAGCATCAATCTGTTTGGCTGCAAAAACGTAAATCTATTACCTATCTATATACGTAAGCCGATAGTTCCATTGTACTGAAGGTGGCTGAGTCAAATCACACGTCTATTCTATAATTCTAGTTGTCGATTCCCACCAGAACCACCTCATATAACTTAACTCTTTGCAGGACGACAATTTGAGGGTCGGAGATTCCCAAACCCCACTCTAAAACCCCATTTTGTCAGCTTTTACGACAAAACACACAACGTTCTGATTGGTCCGCAGGATCATAATCCAAAAGGAAAAGTCAAAAAGTATAATATATTGATCATTTATATTGTAATATCGTAAAGAATACAAGCTTATTATGCTAATAAAGGGAGAAAGAGCGAGTAATCACCGAGGGCTCGTTTGGAAACTTTCCAGGAAGTTAAGGAATATTTAGATACAGTCTCGGAAGCGGTCCAACACTTCCAGGACAAACTTCTTATGCTCCCAATTACAGAGGTTAAGTTCACATCTACTACAAAGAAAGTAAATATACATTGGATAATATAAAGCTCATCTTTGTTTGTAAAAGTCATCAAGGCTCTCTAGTGTTCTGGTTGGATTTTTTTTTTTTTTTTTTACAAGAAACCTATCGCATGCTTTGACACACTGCAGGAAAAAAATACGAAGAGGGCTTCCCAGTCCTCATGGTCCACTCCGTTTACCCGACTTAACGACACTCAGAAGAACATGGAGGCTGGGTTTTTTCCGCTCCAAGAAAATAAAGAAAATGCAGAGTAAGAGAGAAAGAGTGTATGAACTATCTGAAGCTTATGATTAAGTGCGAAAATAACCAGTAACTCATACATTAAAAAAAAATTGCCCTCGTCGGGCCCGGGCACCAAGAAAACAAGGAAATGTACCAGCTTCTGGTTTAGGAAGAAATAACTACAAACTGGGTCTTCTCGTTAAACAAAAAATAACATCTTTAACAACGCTATATTATGGCGATTCAATAAGTGCACAGAACTCCTTGTAATTTTTTGCTATGGGAATTATCCCATCTGTTCCTCTAACTTAAGTTTTGAAAAATTACAGTCACTGAAACTTTGGAAGCTTGTAGTGCGGTACATATTTGTCTGAAGGGAGGTACTAAGAACTTAGTTTTATTTTTCTACATTTTTCTTTTTTCATGACACATCATTCTATTTTTTTTTTTTTACTTGTTATAGCTATATTTTTCCTTCTTCCATCACCACGTTCTCCACCGATGTCTTGTCCCTCTCTTAGCTGTTCCTTCGTGACTCCGTAATATATTTGCAAGAGGAAAGAAACTGACTTGAGGACACCTTATGAAGACATTATGGAAATGTTTTGAAAAGAGAGGAAAGTAGATAGGCAGCTTGCATTAGAGATGTCAACTTAGAAAAGAAAGAAAATACACAGTACGAGAGAGAATAATGAAGTCTGGCAAGCAGTGGGCACAATACCTCACTTAGACAGAACCCGCCCATAGCAAAATAAACTCGGTCACCCTTAGTCATTATCGATTGAAAGCGTAAATACTGAAGCCTATAAAACACACGAAATTTAAAAGGATAGGCTTATTGTGTCCTTTTGGGAAATGTTTCAATTTGTGCTGTGTCACAGATTCGTATATCCGATGACCCTTAGCGTAAAGTGATGAGTAAAAATAGATCTGAAATTCTTGGTCATTTTAGTTTTTGGTCTCTTATTTTTTTTTCATTAGATTCATGAGTAGGAAGGGATAGGTTACAGTTTCACAAAGACATTTTGGTGCATATATACTATGCGATCTACCGTCAATTTTCTATTGAGCAGTGTGATTTACTGTCCATTGTCTATTATATGTTAACTTTAGTATTAATTACCCAAAGATAAATTTATATTTGTAGTCTATCCTAGCTTAGCCTAGCCTAGTCAAGCCAAGTCATGCCAAGCCAAGCCTAGACTTTCCTTGACCTACCTAGTTGTAAGTTGTAAATAACCTTATGTTAAGTTGTATTTAACTCTTTGTTAAGTTGTAATTACCTTGTTACGTTGTTGTTGTTTTTTTAAGAACCCATTTTGACTTAGGTTAAGTAACGAGCAGCACCCATAATTCATATCTCCAAGGAAAAATCTGAACCCCAACCAAGATTCTTCAAGTGTAATGAGATTATGAGAGACCCTCTTTTATCATGTTTAACAAGATTAATAGTAGATTAGCATCAAATAATAAGATAAAAACACTTTGGGTTGGGTCTTATATCTTCTATTTTCACAAATAAATTTAATCTCAAAATATTCCCTATTTATGCTATATCTTACGCAGTTATGACTGAAAAAAAAAATTAACGTTGTCGTTATCAAAGTTAATCATTTGAGGTGAAGGGGGGGGGGTTGTAATGAGCCGAGGCAGTGGAGCTAATCCACCTATGGCTGCTGAGCCCCGGCAGAAAATCTTACCCCACTTACACTGTAGATGATCCAAGCAATGAGGCCGATGGGAAATGGAGTGTCCCTATATCCGCAAGGAGCTAAAATGGAAGAGGTGGGGTGAGTTGACTTTCTGGTGAAAGGGTGTGTGGACTGACTCGACCATCTCCCTTACAAGGGGGATTACAGACACTGTATGCATATCTAAAGGGGGGTTTACACGGTCAAACGGTTCGTCGAACGCGGTTCGACAGACAAGTGTTTGAAGTGATGTTCGAACGTGTGAACGGGGTATTTAGTTGTCGAACACATTGTCGAACGTGTTCGACAATCAAATACCCCGTTCACACGTTCGAACATCACTTCAAACACTTGTCTGTCGAACCGCGTTCGACGATCCGTTTGACTGTGTAAACCCCCCTTAACTTAGCTTTTTTTTTTTTTTTTTTTTTTTTTTTTTATCTCCGCATATAAACACAGACGTTGTTCCTCTTAACAAGTTCTCTCCATACGAGTTAAGTTCCCCAAGGCCTACTGTATGTACCAAATACATCCGCAGTGCAGCTTCATGTTCTATATATGCAAAAATAATGTCTTTTTCAGAAGTTTTGTACTGAGAAATTTTTATACGCAAGACTAGCAGCTACTGTAATATATTTGAAATGAAAAATCTATATTCTGCTCCTCTTAACTCTAATTTTTTATTCTAAGTTTATAAGTTATTTACATACCATTGTGATCGCAACTCCTTGAGGTGTAGTAATTTATCTTAACATAATATATTATTTCCAAATAATTATTTAGCTCTGCAAGTTCTAGGAAGCAAATATGGAAATAAAAATAACTGTGTGTGTACGTATATATATATATATATATATATATATATATATATATATATATATATATATATATATATATATATATATATATATATATATATATATATATATGTATATATATATATATATATATATATATATATATATATATATATATATATATATATATATATATATATGTATATATATATATATATATATATATATATATATATATATATATGTATATATATATATATATATATATATATATATATATATATATATATATATATATATATATATATATATATACAAAGAGAGAGAGAGAGAGAGAGAGAGAGAGAGAGAGAGAGAGAGAGAGAGAGAGAGAGAGAGAGAGAGAGAGAGAGAGAGAGAGAGAGAGAGGGTAAATTAATTCAGTTCTTTCTTAGTTACTATAACTTAGGAAGTGGCCCTCAACATTCTTCTCTTCATCTCGCTTATAAAAGAGGTCTCAGTCTTCGGCACCAGAGGGACACAACTTAATCCTTAACATGAATACACCCGAGGATGATCAAGTGGCTCACTTCTGGAACTGCAATGTTAGAACCTTGAAAAGGAGACGTTTAATGAAGAAACAAAAAGCCAAGACTACACGTTACTTGAAGTAGTGCCATTTCTTAAACAAAATCTAATTCTGGCACTGGAAGGTAAACAGTGTTCTGTACATTATCAAATCTGCAATTGAACACATTTAATGAAAAAAAATGGTAAAACTTCGAGTAACAAAAAGTAATTCTTTTACATATGTACATGTAATCAAGTCCCTAATAAAAGCAAAATGTATACATATTGATCTGAATACTACTGATGTATACAGTAATGACCCTAAATGAAGAAAAGAGGAGCCAAAATTTTTAGTTATGTAAATCTTATCAGTGTACTGATATATACGTATGTAAACATTCATCTAAACACTACTGAACATGTCAATAATTGCAATTAAGAACAAAAAAGTAGCCAAAACTAAATTACAAGAAAGAATTGCTATTCATATATAAATATAGTCATGACACTAATATTTACGTATCTAAATATCGATATGAATACTACAAAAGCTGCAAATCGAGACGTTTATTGACAACAACAAAATGTCAGAACGAGGGGTCAGAGGGAAGAGTGCCACATGCCAGTCTAGATATGGCACTGATATTAAAGATCATAAACCTTGAGATGAAAACCCCAAAAGCTGCATATAATACTTTCAATGATAGAAAAAGATAAGCCAAAAAAAAATTCGAGTGAAGAGGAGTTCCTTTCCATATGTAAACCTAATCATGGCACTGATCCAGACGAATGTAAACATAGATTTAAATACTAATAAAGATGCCAAAAAAATACTATTCATGGTAACAAGGAAGACACACATTCGAGTAATAGAAAAACATTGCTAATCAGAGGCAAACCTACTTATGGCACTTATACTTTACGAATGTAAACACTGATCTGAACACTAAGAAAGACCCCAATTCGGAAAATGAATCAGGGAGGCTACAGAAAAAACTTTAATTATTAGAAATTTCTTGATAAAAAATATACAGCAACTCATGGGGAAAGAATGAATGGAGATGACAATGGAACAGAGATGGAGAATGGAAGCAATTGAATGAAAATGGTATTGACAAAGGGGAAGAGGAGCTATGACAACTAAAAGGATTTGAAGAAAAGAAATAGAAGCAGAAAATATGTAAAGCAATAAAGGGTGAAAAAGGGAACACAATATCAAACTAGGAAAAGAGGAACCAGAAAAAGTGTGACAGAAGAGAAAAGAAAACTAGAAAACATTATATAAATATAGGAAGATATATAGATAGACAAATAGACTCCTAGAGAGATAGATAAACAAACAGAGAGATAGATAAGGATGAAAAGGGAACACAGTATCAAACCAGGAAAAGAGGAACAAGAAAAAGTGTGACAGATGGGAAAAGAAAATTATAAAAAAATTATATAAATATAGAAAGATATATAGAGACATAGCTAGACAAATAGACCCATAGATAGATATATAGACAGACATAAAGATTTATAAGCAGAAAGACAGAAAGACAGACAAAGAGACAAATAGATAGACACAGACAGAAAGACAGACAAAGAGACAAATAGATAGACACAGACAGAAAGACAGACAAAGAGACAAATAGATAGACACAGACAGAGAGACAGATAGAGTGATAGATATAGACAGATACAGACAAACTGACATATAGATAGATAGATAGATAGATAGATAGATAGATTGATAGATAGATAAACAGGTAGATAGATAGATAGATAAATAAATGAATGATAAGCCGTGAAGGACAACAGATTGCTAATACATGCATTTATACACTTATGCACACACACATATACATGCACACATTCATATATAAACACAAACGCATACGTTCTGAACTCGGGACCCCCAAACTAAAACCAGTAGTTAAATCCGCTCATATTAATATATCATAATTGCTGGTCGAATTACGAAATATCCTTTTGGAAAATTCTTCACAGCTTGACCCTCTAACATTTTCTTGGCCCAGTTTTGCTGCATGTGAGAATAATCTTTATCCAGTCGCTTCGTAGGTGTCATATTTGCTTGTATTAGACGTGAGGATGCGATTATCGACTTCTTTGAAGAAATGTAAATAACAAATTATTTTAGATAAAGTAGCACACACACACACACACACACACACACACACACACACACACACACACACACACACACACCACACACACACACACACACACACACACACGCACACACACACACACAAACACACAAACACACACACACACATATATATATATATATATATATATATATATATATATATATATATATATATATATATATATATATCGTGATTTTTAAGTACCATATATCCATGTAGTAGGTTGACTCATGGTACTAACCGCCCGTTATATATATATATAACAGTTCGATGTTGAGTCTTTCTTCAGTTACGGTTCTCTTTCTATGCCTAGATCAACACCGAATATTCTTGGATATTCGTTGCACGTCTTATTGTCCCTTCACATCTGTCTGGTCACAGTACTCCCCATCTCTGTTTCTCTCTATATATTCTTCGTGCCCAGGCCCGATTAGGGTAAATTTATTTATTCTTTTAGGCCCGTCCTGGAGTCACAAGCATAAACAAAAAACAGTAGGTAAAAAATATGAAGCAAAAGAGGGAGCCAATGGAAATCAAGATTAAATAGTCACAGAGCAAGAGAGAAGGATAAAAGGAGAATTGAATAAAGAGGAAATACTCAAAAATTATAATAAAAAAAAAACTTACTAAACAGAAGAAAAAAATACGGCACACAAGCAGTATGTCACTAAAAATAAAATTCATCTGCCAAATGAGTTAATGACACCGAGTCAATAGAAAAAAAAATTGCTTATTTTGCACATGTTTTAAGACAGGAACAGCTGGTATGTATATGGATGACCAATCACATAGAAAAAGAGGGACAGAGAGCAAGACCGCGACAGATATATACAGAAGGAGTGGTCAAAAGAGTGAGCGAGACGAAAGTGAGTTGTGGGACACATTGAGAAGAGGTACAGAGGATGGAAATGACTAGTGTACCATGGTGGACACCTGCAAGTGGATGCGAAGAAAAAAAATAAAGGGAGAGACACTGAGACAAAGGCCCGATTTCTTAAACAGTGTAAACCTAGGGTACCATATTGTTAGTTAGCTAGACACACACAAATGGATTTCATAAACGCATCTGACGCGGTTCTGTGTATGACCAGGATCCCGTACGGGATCCTGGCCATACACAGAACCGTGTCAGATGCGTTTATGAAATACATTTGTGTGTGTCTAGCTAACTGACAATATGGTATCCTAGGTTTACACTATTTAAGAAATCGGGCCAAAGAGGAAGACCGAAACAGAAATGTACAAGGGGAAATGGTCAGGAAACCGGGGAGGGGGGGGGGGAAGCGAGACGCCAGCTAATTTGATAAGAAAAACAGGGACTGGAAATGTTTGACATTCAATGGTGGTCAACGTCCAATTGGTTACGACAGATTGTTAAGTCTGACATCTATAAGCTACACAGAGGAGACTAAACTGCACCATATTACAATAGAATAATATATATATATATATATATATATATATATATATATATATATATATATATATATATATATATATATATATATATATATATATATATATATATATATATATATATATATATATATATATATATATATATATATATTTATATATATATATATATATATATATTTGTGAGTGTGTGTGTGTGTGTGTAGTGGTTAAAATCCTTGACTCGGGAGGTGACAGACCCCCGATCGAGCCACTTGCAGGGAGTTAGGAAGGGCATCCAGCCGTATTTCCCCAAGCATCAATCTGTTTGGCTGCAAAAACGTAAATCTATTACCTATCTATATACGTAAGCCGATAGTTCCATTGTACTGAAGGTGGCTGAGTCAAATCACACGTCTATTCTATAATTCTAATTGTCGATTCCCACCAGAACCACCTCATATAACTTAACTCTTTGCAGGACGACAATTTGAGGGCGGGGATTCCCAAACCCCACTCTAAAGCCCCATTTTGTCAGCTTTTACGACAAAACAACAACGCTCGGATTGGTCTGCAGGATCATAATCCAAAAGGAAAAGTCAAAAAGTATAATATATTGATCATTTATATTGTAATATCGTAAAGAGTAAAAGCTTATTATGTTAATAAAGGGGGAAAGAGAGAGTAATCACTGAGGGCTCGTTTGGAAACTTTCCAGGAAGTTAAGGAATATTTAGATACAGTCTCGGAAGCGGTCCAACACTTCCAGGACAAACTTCTTATGCTCCCAATTACAGAGGTTAAGTTCACATCTACTACAATAATAATAATAAACTTTATAATAAACTTTATTTCCATTTTACAATGGGTGTTCGTCAGCCAGGACAAGCCCCAACCCCCCACTGTGATGTCCACCCACAGCAGTTCCTGCCAGTAAACAGCTTAAACTCTCGGTCTTGGACGGGGACCGATCTTTCGACCTCGTGAATGCGAAGCCAGCGCGTTACCACTGTACTAGCCAGCAGGCTCATCTTTGTTTGTAAAAGTCATCAAGGCTTTCTAGTGTTCTGGTTGGATTTTTATTTATTTTTTTTTTTTTACAAGAAACCTATCGCATGCCTTGACACACTGCGGGAAAAAAATACGAAGAGGGCTTCCCAGTCCTCATGGTCCACTCCGTTTACCAGACTTAACGACACTCAGAAGAACATGGAGGCTGTTTTTTTCCGCTCCAAGAAAATAAAGAAGAAAATGCAGAGTAAGAGAGAGAGAGTGAATGAACTATCTGAAGCTTATGAGTAAGTGCGGAAATAACCAGTAATTCATACATAAAAAAAATTACCCTCATCGGGCCCGGGCACCAAGAAAACAAGAAAAAGTAGCAGCTTCTGGTTTAGCAAGAAATAACTACCAATTGGGTCTTCTCGTTGAGCAAAAAATAACATCTTTAACAACGCCATATTATAGCGACCTAATAAGTGCATAGAACTTCTAGTTATTTTTTGCTATGGGAATTATCCCATCTGTTCCTCTGACTCAAGTTTTAAAAAATTACAGTCACTGAAACTTTGGAAGCTTGTAGTGCGGTACATATTTGTCTGAAGGGAGGTACTAAGAACTTAGTTTTATTTTTCTACATTCTTCTTTTTTCATGACACATCATTCTATTTTTTTTTTTTTTCACTTGTTATAGCTATATTTTTCCTTCTTCCATCACCACGTTCTCCACCGATGTCTTGTCCCTCTCTTAGCTGTTCCTTCGTGACTCCGTAATATAATTGCAAGAGGAAAGAAACTGACTTGAGGACACCTTATGAAGACATTATGGAAATGTTTTGCAAAGAGAGGAAAGTAGATAGGCAGCTGGCATTAGAAATTTCAACTTAGAAAAGAAAGAAAATACACAGTACGAGAGAGAATAATGAAGTCTGGCAAGCAGTGGGCACAATACCTCACTTAGACAGAACCCGCCCATAGCAAAATAAACTCGGTCACCCTTAGTCATTATCGATTGAAAGCGTAAATACTGAAGCCTATAAAACACACGAAATTTAAAAGGATAGGCTTATTGTGTCCTTTTGGGAAATGTTTCAGATTCGTATATCTGATGACCCTTAGCGTAAAGTGATGAGTAAAAATAGATCTGAAATTCTTGACATTTTAGTTTTTGGTCTTTTTTTTTTTTTTTTTTTTTTTTAATGAGTAGGAAGGGCTAGGCTACAGTTTCACAAAGACATTTTGGTGCATATGTACTATGCGATCTACCGTCAATTTTCTATTGAACAGTGTGATTTACTGTCCATTATCTATTAGATGTTAACTTTAGTATTAATTACCCTATGATAAATTTATATTTGTAGTCTAGCCTAGCTTAGCCTAGCCTAGTCAAGCCAAGCCATACCAAGCCAAGCCTAGACTTTCCTTGACCTACCCAGTGGTAAGTTGTAAATAACCTTATGTTAAGTTGTATTTAACTCTTTGTTAAGTTGTAATTACCCTGTTACGTTGTTTTTTTAAGAACCCATTTTGATTTAGGTTAAGTAATGAGCAGCACCCATAATTTATATCTCCAAGGAAAAATCTGAACCCCAACCAAGATTCTTCAAGTGTAATGAGATTATGAGAGACCCTCTTTTATCATGTTTAATAAGATTAATAGTCGATTAGCATCAAATAATAAGATAAAAACACTTTGGGTTGGGTCTTATATCTCCTACTTTCACAAATAAATATAATCTCAAAATATTCCCAATTTATGCTATATCTTAGGCAGTTATGACAAAAAAAAAATATGTAACGTTGTCGTTATTAAAGTTAACCGTTTTAGGTGAAGGGGGGGGGGTTGTAATGAGCCGAGGCAGTGGAGCTAATCCACCTATGGCTGCTGGGCCCCGGCTGAAAATCTTACCCCACTTACACTGTGGATGATCCAAGCAATGAGGCCGATGGGAAATGGAGTGTCCTTATATCCGCAAGGAGCTAAAATGGAAGAGGTGGGGTGAGTTGACTTTCTGGTGAATGGGTGTGTGGACTGACTCGACCATCTCCCTTATAAGGGGGATTACAGACACTGTATGCATATCTAAAGGGGGGTTTACACGGTCAAACGGTTCGTCGAACGCGGTTCAACAGACAAGTGTTTGAAGTGATGTTCGAACGTGTGAACGGGGTATTTGGTTGTCGAACACGTTCGACAACGTGTTCGAAAACCAAATACCCCGTTCACACGTTCGAACATCACTTCAAACACTTGTCTGTCTAACCGCGTTCGACGAACCGTTTGACCGTGTAAACCCCCCTTAACTTAGCCATTTTTTTTTTTTTACGAATTTATTCATCTCCGCATATAAACACAGACGTTGTTCCTCTTAACAAGTTCTCTCCATACGAGTTAAGTTCCCCAAGGCCTACTGTATGTACCAAATACATCCGCAGTGCAGCTCCATGTTCTATATATGCAAAAATAATGTATTTTTCAGAAGCTTTGTACTGAGAAATTTTTATGCGCAAGACTAGCAGCTACTGTAATATATTTGAAATGAAAAATCTATATTCTGCTCCTCTTAACTCTAATTTTTAATTCTAAGTTTATAAGTTATTACATACCCTTGTGATCGCAACTCCTTGAGGTGTTCTAATTTATCTTAAACATAATATATTATTTCCAAATAATCATTAAGCTTTGCAAGTTTTAGAAAGTAAATTTAGAAATAAACATAGCTGTGTGTGTGTGTGTGTGTGTATATATATATATATATATATATATATATATATATATATATATATATATATATATATATATATATATATATATATATATAATATATATATATATATATATATATATATATATATATATATATATATATATATATATATATATATACACACAGAGAAAGAGAGAGAGAGAGAGAGAGAGAGAGAGAGAGAGAGAGAGAGAGAGAGAGGTGTAAATTAATTCAGTTCTTTCTTAGTTACTATAACTTAGAAAGTGGCCCTCAACATCCTTCTCTTCATCTAGCTTATAAAAGAGGTCTCAGTCTTCGGCACCAGAGGGACACAACTTAATCCTTAACATGAATACACCCGAGGATGATCAAGTGGCTCACTTCTGGAACTGCAATGTTAGAACCTTGAAAAGGAGACGTTTAATGAAGAAACAAAAAGCCAAGACTACATGTTACTTGAGGTAGTGCCATTTCTTTAACAATATCTAATTCTGGCACTGGGAAGGTAAACAGTGCTCTGTGAATTATCAAATCTGCAATTGAACACATTTAATGAAAAAAAAAATGGTAAAACTTCGAGTAACAAAAAGTAATTCTTTTACATATGTAAATGTAATCAAGTCCCTAATAAAAGCAAAATGTATACATATTGATCTGAACACTACTGATTTATTCAGTAATGACCCTAAATGAATAAAAGAGAAGCCAAAATTTTTATTTATGTAAATCTGATCACTGTACTGATATTTACGTATGTAAACATTCATCTAAACACTACTGAACATGTCAATAATTGCAATTAATAACAAAAAAGTAGCCAAAACTAAATTACAAGAAAGAATTGCTATTCATATATAAATATAGTCATGACACTGATATTTACGTATCTAAATATCGATATTAATACTACAAAAGCTGCAAATCGAGACGTTTATTGACAACAACAAAATGTCAAAACGAGGGGTTAGAGGGAAGAGTGCCACATGCCAGCCTAAATATGGCACTGATATTAAAGATCATAAACCCTGATATGAACACTCCAAAAGCTGCATTTAATACTTTTAATGATAGAAAAAGATAAGCCAAAAAAAAATTCGAGTGAAGAGGAGTTCCTTTCCATGTGTAAACCTAATCATGGCACTGATCCAGACGAATGTAAGCATAGATGTAAATACTAATAAAGATGCCAAAAAAATACTATTCATGGTAACAAGGAAGACACACATTCGAGTAATAGAAAAACATTGCTAATCAGAGGCAAACCTACTTATGGCACTTATACTTTACGAATGTAAACACTGATCTGAACACTAAGAAAGACCCCAATTCGGAAAATGAATCAGGGAGGCTACAGAAAAAACTTTAATTATTAGAAATTTCTTGATAAAAAATATACAGCATCTCATGGGGAAAGAATGACAGGAGATGACAATGGAACAGAGATGGAGAATGGAAGCAATTGAATGAAAATGGTAGTGACAAAGGGGAAAAGGAGCTATGACAACTAAAAGGATTTGAAGAAAAGAAATAGTAGCAGAAAATATGTAAAACAATAAAGGGTGAAAAGGGAACACAATATCAAACTAGGAAAAGAGGAAACAGAAAAAGTGTGACAGAAGAGAAAAGAAAACTAGAAAACATTATATAAATATAGGAAGATATATAGATAGACAAATAGACTCCTAGAGAGATAGATAAACAAACAGAGAGATAGATAAGGATGAAAAGGGAACACAGTATCAAACTAGGAATTGAGGAACAAGAATAAGTGTGACAGACGGGAAAAGAAAATAAGAAAAAAATTATATAAATATAGAAAGATATATAGAGACATAGATAGACACATAGACCCACAGATAGATAGATAGACAGACATAAAGATTTATAAGCAGAAAGACAGAAAGACAGACAAAGAGACAAATAGATAGACACAGACAGAAAGACAGACAAAGAGACAAATAGATAGACACAGACAGAGAGACAGATAGAGTGATAGATATAGACAGATACAGACAAACTGACATATAGATAGATAGATAGATAGATAGATAGATAGATAGATAGATAGATAGATAGATAGATAGATAAATGAATGATAAACCGTGAAGGACAACAGATTGCTAATACATGCATTTATAAACTTATGCACACACACATATACATGCACATATTCATATATAAACACAAACGCATACGTTCTGAACTCGGTACCCTCAAACTAAAACCAGTAGTTAAATCCGCTCATATTAATATATCATAATTGCTGGTCGAATTACGAAATATCCTTTTGGAAAATTCTTCACAGCTTGACCCTCTAACATTTTCTTGGCCCAGTTTTGCTGCATGTGAGAGTAATCTTTATCCAGTCGCTTCTTAGGTGTCATATTTGCTTGTATTAGACGTGAGGATGCGATTATCGACTTCTTTGAAGAAATGTAAATAACAAATTATTTTAGATAAAGTAGCACACTCACACACACACACACACACACACACACACACACACACACACACACACACACACACACACACACACACACACACACACACACACACACACACACACAAACATACATATATATATATATATATATATATATATATATATATATATATATATATATATATATATATATCCAATTTTACGTCATGGACTCCCTTTTATACCAAGGGCTAGGACGGTGGCTTTCTTGCGAAGGACTTGTTTTGGCAGATGTAATCCTTACCCTGAGTGCATGCCCTTGCTAACCTCAGACCGTGACGGGGCGCGAACCCTCGACCTGACGTCTCAGAGTCGCGGACGCTACCGCTTGAGCCACGGCGACTATATATATATATATATATATATATATATATATATATATATATATATATATATATATATATATATATATATATATCGTGATTTTTAAGTACTATATATCCATGTAGTAGGTTGGCTCATGGTACTAACCGCCCGTTGCAATACTACAGCTGAAAGGTCTTGTGAACTAAAATTTGACTGTCCAGGACAGTTCGATGTTGAGTCTTCCTTCAGGTACGGTTCTCTTTCTATGCCTACATCAACACCGAATATTCTTGGATATTCGTTGCACGTCTTATTGTCTTCACATCTGTCTGGTCACAGTACTCCCCATCTCTATTTGTCTCTAGATTTTCTTCGTGCCCAGGCCCGATTAGGGTAAATTTATTTATTCTTTTAGGCCCGTCCTGGTGTCACAAGCATAAACAAAAAAAATAAGGTATAAAAAATATGAAACAAAAGAGGGAGCCAATGGAAATCAAGATTAAATAGTCACAGAGCAAGAGAGAAGGATAAAAGGAGAAGAGAGTAAAGAGGAAAGACTAATAAATAATAATTTAAAAAAACTTACTAAACAGATAAAAATACGGCAAGTCAAATGGAGGTGGCAATCCATCTTTACCTACTTTTTGAAAAACATAATTCTGAATTACAGCTATTGCTCTCCTAACATGCCTGTTTGTGCGAAAAATAAATAATAGTCACTTATCATTTGAATTACACCAATGGTAGTATGTATAATATCCGTCACTCTGTGACCAAGCTGATGGTAGTGACGCTGAAGCCCCACCCGACAACTAGAGGCCTAGCCACTGCTTGATCATTTTAATGATCGATAACGCTTTGACAGAGCTCATACATATTAAGGGGGGTTTACACGCTCAAACGGTTCGTCTAACGCGGTTCGACAGACAAGTGTTTAAAGTGATGTTCGAACGTGTGAACATGGTATTTGGTTGTCAAACACGGAACGTGTTCGACAACCAAATACCCCGTTCACACGTTGGACCAAATACCCCGTTCACACGTTCGACCAAATACCCAGTTCACACGTTCGAACATCACTTCAAACACTTGTCTGTCGAACCGCGTCCGACAAACCGTTTGACCGTGTAAACCCCCCTTTAGGTCTGGTCCACGTTTTCATATCTACTATCATACTAGAGCTAATATAGTTAGTAAGAAAAAAATAATCATTCTAACACAGAGAAGGGTGAAAAAAAAATTACAATATGTAGATATTTAGAATGTAATAGGTCTTGTAAGCAGAATTAGGAAATACAGCAACATATCAGAGCTTAAAGAGGTTGTCTAATTACGCTTCATAACTTAAGAACCTTATAGATGATTTTTTTTCTTCCTCCAAAAGAAGTTGAGAAGATATACCGCTTAAAATAGTCAGACGACACATTTAATACTGCATCAAACACGAGCACTACACTGCTCATGAGTGAATATTTCAAGAATTAGGACAAAAAGTAAAAGAAAATAAGGGCATTCAGGTTTGTTATATTATATTCTGATGCAATATCTAATGAGAGTAGTCACCGTGGCTCAGACGGTAGCGTTTGCGACTTTGAGGCGTAAGGTCGAGGGTTCGCGCCCCGTCACGGTCTGAGGTTAGCAAGGGCATGCACTCAGGGTAACGATTACATCTGCCAAAAGAAGTCTTTCGCATGAAGGCAACCGTCCTAGCCCTTGGTAGAAAAGGGAGTCCGTGATGTAAACCCGGATGCAATATCTAATGAGCTTCAGCACCAAGGCATTCATCTTCAGCATCAGGTGCCATCCCAAGTCTGAGATTTGACTGCCATGGTCCACACATTTCTGTTTCGTGTCAAGTAGAACATGTTATTAGGCTTGACTTCCAGTACTCAACCTGCTGTTGCCATTGTCTTTCTCTCATTTTTCTCCTTCAATTTTCCAAATAATTACAGTACATTCCAACTTCCTCCTACTCACATGTCCAAGAGAGTTACTTCGTCTTTTGATGATCCTACACATTATTTCCATTATTGCGTTTGCTCTGCGAATGTCTACAAAAAGCATTAATAGCTACAGTAGTTACGAGATGGCATAATAACCAAAAAGTATCTGAATTCCAGATCGAAACTTAGCACGAGGGTCTGCCCCTCTCTTTTTTATCTCTTACTTTATTTAATTGTCGTGCTTTTCCCTCCAATTCCCTTATATCCTTAATCCCCTCCCCTTTTTCCCCTCCTATCCTATCCCATCAAAAAAAAAAAAAGTTACGAGATGAATAATAATCGACGAATTCTTGTGCGTAGTGTGAAAACTTTAAAAGACACGTCTAAGTGTCGCAATCACTAAACAGAAGATTATCTCGATAGAGCATCCTTTTATGCAACACCAGGCGAGGAGTCTATATGTACAGTATATATATATATCATAACACGAAGCAGCGAAGCATCATTCAAAGAGAGGGAGCTAAGAAAGATATATTGTGTGTCGTGCGACAGTCATTAGAGTAAATAAAAGATGGCTAACACGGCTAGTGTGATATTCCTGGCATTTCTGACCTTACTTGAACATTCTGAATCTTTCAGTAATGATGAATTAACAGGTATGTTTTCTTGAATTATCTGATATGTATTTTTGTTTACAGTTTGCCCACATATTAGTTACCATAATATTCAAGGAGGAGCTTTTATTTTGTTATTTTACAAATTCAGTATAATAATTACCTGAGAAATATATATATATATATATATATATATATATATATATATATATATATATATATGTATATATATATATATATATATATATATATATATATATATATATATATATATATATATATATATATATATATATATATATATATATATATATATATATATATATATAGGGGGGGGGGAATGAGCCCATTCCCGATACTGAGAGAATAATATATATATATATATATATATATATATATATATATATATATATATATATATATATATATATATATATATATATATATATATATATGTGTGTGTGTGTGTGTGTGTGTGTGTGTGTGTGTGTGTGTGTGTGTGTGTGTGTGTGTGTGTATGTATATATATATATATATATATATATATATATATATATATATATATATATATATATATATATATATATATATATATATATATATATATATATATTTTTTTTTTTTTTTTTTTTTTTTTTTTTTTTTTTTTTCCACAACTCTTAAGTAGATGATATTTACTGAACGACCACCACAATCACAACTGTTAAGACCAAGGTGGCTCACATTTTCTTGGTCAGTCTTGCATGGCATGATTATTAGGAGCCATTGACTAGGAGCCAGAGAGCGTTACAACATATTACGTGTCAACTACCAATTCTTCTGCGACCTTATGCAGTTACTGTTGCCGATGTTACAGATCAAGTTTGCTCTGCCGTTGGAACAGGAGGCATCAACTTATTTGATCTTTATGGACGAGCCAAAAGATTCCCCCCTACCCCAGTGTTGGAGGAAGTTGCATTTCAGAAGAAGACATACGCTAGCCCTGAATATATGCCTGAGCAGCAGAGGTAAGATAGAGAGAGAGAGAGAGAGAGAGAGAGAGAGAGAGAGAGAGAGAGAGAGAGAGAGAGAGGAGAGAGAGAGAGAGAGAGAGAGAGAGAGAGAGAGAGAGAGAGAGAGAGAGAGAGAGAGAGAGAGAGAGAGAGAGAGAGAGAGAGAGAGAGGAATGGTAGCAGGATGAAGGTAAGATGGCAAAAAACTAGTTTCATATCTATCACTAGGGTTTTAGTAACTTCTTAGATCGAAATAGCAATTCGTTGTTGATGTTATACACCAGACCTGACTGAAATCAGAATTTGTAGAACCTCAACAAAGTCTCACTAACTTCTTTTCTCTGTCGCATTTTCTAGGATCTAATCAAAATCACAAATCATTGCAGAACATTCAGACCAGGACTCCCTGAAAACTGAATTTATAAACGTTTTAAAAAGCTTCCAATAACTTTTCTCTCCAATTTTCTAAATAGTCTGATCAAAATTGCATATCTCATTGGGTCTGATTTTCTTTAATCATGGACCCGGGCAGGGGTAAAAAACACACGACCAGAGTGGTAAAGTCATGGATCGTAATATTCCCTAATTCTGAATCCCAAAATTTTATCAAAGGCACAGACAATTTGTTAATATGGTCTCAGATGTAATCAATATATAATGCATAATGACGACTCTTCTCGGACACACGCTATTAAAGAACAATATTATTCCAATATAAAGAAACTTGGCAATATGTAAATAGGCCAATACAAAATGTGATCTTGGAGATGCTGAGGTTAATGTAAATTAAACTATATATGAGATCTCCAAAGTGAACATTCCTCTCTGTAAACAATGAATTTGTTTCCATATCAAATTAAAGTCTTAAAATTATTGAAGAAACTAGGTCTATTCTGATCTCAATACATGCATTTACTAGCTATATTTTTTCTCCCTTTAGGTGGAAGAAAGAGTTTGCTGTCGATGGCAACGATGCAACGTACTATCACTCCGCCTTAGTACTCAATCCCTGGTGGTTGGTTGATCTTGGAGAACAAAAAACTATCTACCAAGTTCTCCTACTTAGTCGCCAGGACTGCTGCCCAGAGAGGTTTCATGATGTCGAGGTAGGCTTAAAATTCAAAATTCAATATAATCTATAAGCCCATATTTTCTTTTCGAATGTACCTTTTTAATAAAAAGGTGCATTCGATAAAGACAACTAAAAGAAAAGTAACAGCCAAAATCCCTCAAGCTACACTGGGAATGAACGTAAGTCAAGTTCTAAATGACTCTATTTTAGTCTGTTTTAATTTCCTCATGCGTAATTCAGCTTCGCACCCCCTATAAGAGTAATATGTCTGGCTAGTGCAGTGGTAACACGCTGACTTCTCATTCACGAGGTCGAGAGATCAGTTCCCATCCAAGACCGAGAGTTTAGACTGTTTACTGGGAGGTTACTGCTGTGGCTGGTCACCACAGTGGGAGGTTGGGACTTGCCCCGGCTGACTTTCCGAGGATGGATATCGGAACTGAAACCCGGCAACCTTTACCTTGACCTTTACTTGTAAGTGTACTCCTAGATTAGTAACAGAATACCCATTGTATAATGGAAATAAAGGTTTATTATTATTATTATAATTATTATTATTATTATTATTATTATTATTATTATTATTATTATTATTATTATTATTATTATTATTATTATTATTATTATTATTATTATACATTTGAACATGAAGATGTTTAAAATTCTGGTAAGCGATTGAGTGGTGACTCGTAACTCAACAGTCAAATGTCACAAAAGACTATGTTGCAACTCCTCACATTCCATCTCGCACCTCCTGGGTATGCGGCTAGCTCTGGTTGGATATCCTTTTGTCTAGGTGATCACAAAGTTTGCAAATATGCTTTCTGCGCTATTTCACTCTATTTATACCTTTAGTTATTTGGTGTTAATATTTATTGGATTATCTTAAATTCTGAAATACTGTATCTATATAAGGTACCAGCCATCCGTTCCAATACTGCAACTGAAGGAATTTCGGACTTCACAAGGTCTCACCAAGGCATCTCCAAGTTAAGCCTTCCTTCGGTCACGGTTCTTTCCCTATTCCTACAGCTATACCGAATATTCTGGCGTATTCTTTACAAATCTCTTACAATCCCATTACATTTGACAAGTCACAATACTCCCCATTATTTTTTGTTCCTTTTCGCTATTTTTCTATCTCTCCTATAAATATGGAAGTTCCAGAAATTATGACCTACAGTACAATACCCAACATAGAGGGGTGCTAAGAATCGCATGTGGATTTGTTGAGTCCACTTTTTCCGTGAGGGTAGACATGATTGGTGGGAGTAATGGTACTGTTCATAACCTTGCACTTCCTGACAGATATGCTTTCTTTCACTATACACTTTTCAGTCATCAGGGGTCTGAACTCTTATCTTTCATCTGTGGAACAGCGCTTGGGGACAACCCTCCCTAACCTCCTCCTTTCTCAAACCCAGTTGTCTTGCCGTGTACCCCCTGACTCATTTCAAATCTCTCACTATAACCTGTATTCTCATTTCAGTTCCAAAGGTAGAGTCTGTTGCTAATGTAACACTAAATACCAATTACTGGGCTCATGGACCTTGAATCTCCCAATTTTGATGTTCTCTGACTGAAGATCTGTCTCTCCACTACCACTATATTTCCTTGCTTCTACTATTGCTCTTCCAACTCCTCTGACTTTGCGTCCTTTTTTTAATATCTGTCCTCTTACCATTAGTCATTGCTATTTTCTCACCCACATGTTGAGGTTCACTACATTGGAGACTCCAATATACACCACAGTGAGCAGCTTCATTCTTCTCACACTCATGATCTGCAGCAGATTATCAAATATTCTACTCATGCTCAATCACCACAACATTGCAGCTAACACCCTTGACCTATTCTTTTCTTCTAATCCTACATACTATTCCTAATCTGTATTTTCTCCTCTTGGTAACTCCAACCACTCTTTGATCTCAATCTTTTCCACTTTCGCTCCACCCCCCCCATCAATTCATCCTATTCAGCGACATCTTTGGCACTCCGAGCATACCCAACTTTCACTTTAATTTTCCATGGGATGACTACAGCTTTCAGTTCCAAAATTTTGATGATGTAGCCCTAAAAGTTGTGGAGATCACAAAAACGTTTTCTCAACCTAATTCTTGGTTTGACCATGCTGGCTCCATGGCTACTCAGGCAAGGGATAGGGCATGCTGGTCATACCAAGTCTCTCCTGCAGATTTTAACCCACTCTGTTTCTATTACAGTTAGGTATCACTGCAATGCTTGAATGGTCTAAAGATTTTTTTTTAAAAAGGAATGCTAATGGTCTGACCTCTTCTCCCGCTGATGAATGTTTCTAGTTCTTAAACAAAAATCTCTCTAAAAACTAATGTATCCCATGTTTTCCTCTTCTTTGGCTCTCAGTTTTCTGCTAACCCTTCTGTTAGCGATTCCAGCGCATCTGACTCTTGGTTCTTCAATCTCTAAAGACAAACAAAACATCCAGATCTGACGGTATCCCTAAAAGGTTCCTGAAGGAGTTTTCAGATAAACTGGCTCCTATGCTTTGCTGTTTTTTCGCCTCATTCTTTCAACTAGCATCTATGTTTCATTTTAGAAGCATGCATTAGTTCAGCCTGTTCCTAAGAAGGGTGACCACTCTATTCCTCCAAGCTACCTCTTCTAGCGGTAATGTATTCAAAACTTTGCTCAATTCTCACTTCTTGAAACATCTTGACTCTAACTCGCTTCTTTCCGATCACCAGTATGACTTCCGCAAGACAAGATCCACTGGTGACTTCTTGTCCAACTCCACTCATGTATGTTTATCTTCTCTAAAGAACTAAGGGAACCCTTTGTCGTCCCCCTTGATGTCTCTAAGGCTTTTGACAGCGTGACACAAGTTTCTGTTGGCCAAACTTCCATCATATGGTTTTACCCACTCTGTTCTCTGATTTCCAGCTTTCTTTCTGGCCTTTTTGTATCTGTGGTTGTTGATGGTGCAACATCTAGATAATTCTCGATTACAAGCGGTGTTTCACATAGTTCTGTTCTTTCACCTAATCTGTTACTTCAATTCATCAACAATCTTCTCCAGTCATCATCTTACTCTCTTTCTCACGCCTTTACCGAGGAGTCTACCCTTCATTTTTCCTGTGCCTTCTCTTCACGACTTTCAACTGCTACTCTTAATCAGTATTCTTTCACTTTTTCTTCAACTCTCAACTCCGATTTACAGATGGTATATGATTGGGAAACCAGAAAATTAAGTTAAATTTAATGCCTCCAAGACATTTTCTCCCTGTCTCTTTTTCTTCTTCTGCTCCTGATATCCCTATTGCCTTCAAAACTAATGAAATCTACCTCTTACTTTATTAGCATAATATAAATTTAGGTAGCCTCTAGCTTGTCTTGGAGTGGTTAAAAAAAATTCAAATTTCTAAGCTGCATGAAAATAATTTTCAGCTCTGGTTCGTTTTCGTAATTTCTTTTCCTCTTCTCAGTTACTTAAATTAATAAGGTTTTAGCTGTTCCTGCTTAGAATACTGCTTTCATATCTGGGGCTCTTCTTCTTATACTTACTTCCTTGACAGGGTTGAATCTAAGGCAATCATACACATCATTAACTCTTTAATTTCTGATCTAGATCCTCTTTCTCTTCACCGTTAGGTATCATCCCTTCCACTTTTCTATTATTACTACTTCTATCGATGCTCTAATGAGTTGGTGAGCTGCCTGCCTCTCCCTGCTGGTAAAGCTGTGTAAAAAACACTAAGCGGCCTCGTCTCAAAGGTACTGTTAGGAGATGTGTAGCTTACAGATTGGTTATTGCAGAGACAGCTTCTGTCTTTCCTAACTCCTATGACCTAACTTCCTTCAAAAGGCTGATCTATCGTCATATTGGTAGGTCTCCATACTTCAACTATTCTTTCAGCCTGTATCTTTCCTATTCTTTATAAATTTCTCTATTTCTGCATTGTTCTTAAGCTTGTACATTTATCTTGTTTCAATTTTAACTTGGTGCCCGAATCTGATGCTGCAACTTTCTTGACTGTCTCGGTGTCACACACATTAAAAAGAATAACCAAAAACATTCAAAAGGATATTTATAATTCTTTGCCTGACGATGCGTTTTCAAATTCAGATTCGCATTGGGAATGAGCTAAAAACAACAGGAGACTTCAATGCATACAAACTCATCCACTTCTACACAGGACCTTACTCTTCGGCTGAAGGTTTCCTCCAGTGTTCCTTCTATAATGGCATCACTGGACGCTATCTTAGCATCCAAATCAAGAACAGCATGGAGTACCTCCAACTGAACACTGTCAGGGTGTATGCGGCAAGGAAGGCACCCACACACCAAAATGAGCTGGATAGTATATATGCTCAGAGAAAATAAATCTAAAAAAGCAACAATACTTCCTTAAGTAATCTGAGGTATCTACAGCTTCAAGTAAGTTGTATTCATTGTAATTTTAATACCAAACTAGCACAAATAACTAGAAATATGGATATTCTTGTTGGCAATTCATAAGGTCTGAAGTTATTATTATCAGCATTATTATTATTATTATTATTATTATTATTATTATTATTATTAGTAGTAGTAGTAGTAGTAGTAGTAGTAGTAGTAGTAGTAGTAGTAGTAGTAGTAGTAGTAGTAGTAGTAGTAGTAGTAGTAGTAGTAGTAGTAGTAGTAGTAGTAGTAGTAGTAGTAGTAGTAGTAGTAGTAGTAGTAGTAGTAGTAGTAGTAGTAGTAGTAGTAGTAGTAGTAGTAGTAGTAGTAGTAGTATTGATATTAGTATTATTATTGATATTATTATTATTATTATTATTATTATTATTATTATTATTATTATTATTATTATTATTATTATTATTATTATTATTACTGTCATTTGAAGTTATTTAACTCTTCTTGTCGTCATATTATAGAGAGATTTCTGTGCTTCATTCTATGCTTTCTATACACGTTACTAATGCTCATAATATATATCTTGACTGGATATTTTAAGTAAAAATGAACCCAAAGTGTGTATTCAAATATTTGCTCTCCACTGCAATTAAAAGGACTTTTCATTAACCTTTTAATAATCATCGTTCTTTATATATATATATATATATATATATATATATATATATATATATATATATATTATATTATTTTCCTATGACCGCTTGTTTGATTAGTTTGTGCATGGCAAAGACGTTCTAAAAAGATACTAGAAGATTTTTTTTTTCCACACTGTTACTGGAATGACGAATATTATTAGTCTGAACAATAGGAACCGGACAAATGCCGAAGGAAATATATTACAAGGAACACATCCACTGCGCTTGCGAGTTCTTCTCGCTCTCTGTTTACACAAGTTGGGTGTTCCAGTGAGAGTGCAAGCACCACATTGTAACTTCTTAGCCAGGAAGAAAGAGGCTTCAAGTTCTCCGCTGTGAGGTTTCGTTCTTTCCTTTTACATTCGGTAGTACACATGCCAGCGCCTTAGCAAAATCATGATGTGTTGTAGGTTCAAATGTCGGACAGGAGAAAATGTATATTTCATATGTTCACATATGAGCAAGTGTTTACAGGTCATTGTAGATGCCTCTATGTGTTCATTCCCTAGCTCTAGCATTTAGCTGACTAAAGCTTGACATTAGCAGATATTTTGCCACCCTAAAGGCAAAGAAAAATATCAATTCTTAAATGAACTTTAAACATAGCCAAAGTATAAAAGGATGTCATTCAAACGGCACTGAAGAGGAGAAAAACTGAGTGAGCTTTACATCCTAACACCCTACAAACAACGTATCTAAAAGCATATTTTACGTCACGGACTCCCTTTTCAACCAAGGGCTAAGATGGTCGCCTTCTTGTGAAGAACTTGTTTTGGCAGATGTAATCGTTACCCCGTATGCATGCCCTTGTTGACCTTAGACCGAGGCGGGGCGCGAGCCCTCGATCTGACGCCTCAAAGTCGCGGACTCTTCCGCTTGAACAACGTAACATATCTTAGTAATCCCTAAGGAACTGAGATGATGGAACCATTCTCTTGAATACCCAAGAAGGTATAGGCGAGGATTCGAACCACTAAATTCGAAAATACACACTTAAATAAAAATAACATGACGGATATTACATGTTTAATGGAAAGTTATCAGAAAATAAAAGGGAGAGACAAACAAAAAAAATAGATCAACAAGCTTTATATTACAGATTTTTCTACTTTTTCTTTAATTTTCTTCATATTTTTTTTATCCTCCTCTTCTTCTTTCCCTCTTACTCCACCTCCCTCCAGTATCGGGAAAATTCCTTCTGGGGAAAAATAAACAATTCACTCAACAGATAGTTTCCATAAGCAAATTAAGTTTACATAGCTTATGAGAAAGATGTTTTTTCCCACATGATGTGAGGCACCTTCGTAAAAACAAAGAGCTAACAATGTGCAAGTCGATGATGTTCACAGACAAACCTCATTTTGTAAGGTTTATTATTATTATTATTATTATTATTATTATTATTATTATTATTATTATTATTATTATTATTATTATTATTATTATTATTATTTCCCCAGAAGGAGGGGGGGCTAGAACACTTCCTCCACGCTCCCATTAGTGTCGTAAGAGTCGACTAAATGGAGCGGAGTGAGGTGACTGGGAATCCCCTCTCTGTATTTTCCTTTCCCAAAGAGTCTGAGTACTTTGTCTTGACTCGGCCACTCCTCTTATATGGGGAAAAATGGCTCATGCATGTAGATAGATTATTATTATTATTATTATTATTATTATTATTATTATTATTATTATTATTATTATTATTATTATTATTATTATTATTACAAAAATTCAGCCACTGTGGGAAAAAGTTAGCTCAGTTCGGTGACAATCCAAGCCCAGGAATGGTATACACGGCCGTGATGATTTAGAGCCCAAGCCATCACTAGTGATAAATAGCAACGCCATATGAACATGAGAAAAGAAGTTCATAAAGAATTACTATTATTTTTTTTCTTATGAATGTAACAACGTGACAAACAAGAAAACTGCTCTCATCAATAAAGGCCCGGGCACGAAGAAATCATTAAGACGAAGGAAAAGAAAAAGGTTAATGACAAGGCAGAGATGAGGTAATGATACACAAAGGAAAAGGACAGGCTGAAAGAATATTCAAAGTACTGAGGACCTAGAGATATGGCTGGATTAGGCACTGAGATGACCGCTTATTGAAGGAAGATTAGGTTATAAGAATTAGGAAAGACAAAAGGAGGAAGAGAGTTCCAGAGTCTGGAGGTAGATGGGAAGAAGCAGTCGCTTCACCTACCAATCCGAGAGCTACAGATTATTCGTATTTATTATTATTATTAT
>JAXCGZ010004210.1:65000-69079 GCA_037179515.1 Halocaridina rubra
AATTTGAAAGACTGTAGGAAAAATGGCTAAAAGTTTCCCGTTTTAATACGAATATGAAACTTCAATTTTTAACTTGGTAGTAACCTGATATATATATATATATATATATATATATATATATATATATATATATATATATATATATATATATATATATATATATATATATATATATATATATATATATATATATATATATATATATATATATATATATATATATATAAGCTTTGAGAAATATAAAGATATCAATAGTGATCATAATAGAATAAATTGTGGAATAATTTATTTGCATTAGATTAGTTTTCTATCAAAATAAAGCATAAATTCTGGTTATTGACAGTTATGTGTACAGGTTCAATTGACTATGCATTAGGTGCAGGTTAAAATTCTTTTAATTTACGTGCCGGACTAATTTATAATTACATACTTACCGTACATATTTCCTTTCAAATAAATTTGGCGGTAGACAAAAAAAAAAAATGTTTGGCCGGATTTGGCCGTGAAATGCACAGAATTTGGCCGTGAGGTGTCTTTGCCATCTGGCAACCCTGGGTCTCAGCAGTGTCTCCCTGAACGTTAGGCTGACTCTGCACTCCCGACACAGTTGGAGCGGCCTTTTTGTACGCCCTTATCTCCAAGGGTAACTCCCTACTATTTTTTTTTTTTACTTTTTGTGGTTTATACCCTCCCGTAGAAGGTACTAAATACAAAGATGGTTTCCTGCCGGTTCCAACAGTTTCTATCTTTTCTCCCTCGGCTGCCAACCATAGTAACACTGGATTCTGCACGAGGGACTACACCTCCAACGTACAACTTCTTGCCAAAATAAAAACACCTCTCTCTCTCTCTCTCTCTCTCTCCTCTCTCTCTCTCTCTCTCTCTCTCTCTCTCTCTCTCTCTAGGAATGCAAGCGATGCGGATATGAGTGCAGATTTCATGACAAACCACCGACCCCATGTAGACATTGCCAACAACGCTTGATCAACAATGAAATAAATCACCACCACTCAGAGATGCATAAACCAACTCACCAACTGAAGTGCAAGTCATCACAGGCAAATTTCTACCCAGTCGCCAAATCTTTCACCTGTCATCCGTAACCCACATAGATCACCCACCAGTTGTGTATTTTATAGTTCATATATGCTATTCTGTTTATCTTATATGTCTAGTGTAAACACAGTTGTTCTTTTCTTTTTTCCCGAGGAGGAACTTTCCAGTACCATTCCCAGTCCAGGTTCAGTCAGGAAACGCCTTGATCTTATCTTTATAAATCTATAAACACCCCCAAGATGTATAACGGAAATTTCCTTATAATAACTCCCGAGGTTTCCCTACGCACTACTAAGTAGTCCGCAGCAACTGAAAGTAAACTGACATTTTTTACTAATAAACTAAAAATTCAACAAGATTCTACAGCAGTCTTCAAAATATATCTTCTTCATTTTAGTAATACTGCTGCTGACTCACACAGGATAAGAAATCTTAATTTTCTTGTCAAGTTACACTGTAGAAAATGTAACGTACAGACTCTAAGGATACAGCTCTTGAAAGTAGAGTTAAAAAATAAAGTTGAATGTATAAGCTCAACATAAAAAAAGAAAGACAGTCGGTTTTCAAGAGGATGGCAACTTTGCTTCAGAGCCAGAAAACCTTGAATACTGATCACCAATAGGGGCAACCTAACCGACCTAGGATGATGAGACATTTCGTTAAATTTCTATTAAAAAAAAAAAGTAGTAGTGATAAGAAAGGAAGTACAGGAAGAAAAACCGATCCAGTTTGCCAATAAAAAAAAAAGACGACGATAAAGATAAATATATCTGTTAATATGAGAACAGCAATCTTCTTTACTTCACCAATTAAAGTCTACCATAAATAAATAACATTTATTCCTTCCTAACAATAAAAAAAATGAAGTATGATACACTACGTGAAAAAGCAAGGAAAGAAAAAGTGTAATGAAAATAATCTCAAGTTTTGAATCGAAATGCAATGCGAACCACTTACGAAATGTGTCTTGAAATATCTTTACCAATATTCGCCTTAATATCGCTTATTACTCTCTCGAAAAGGAGAAGGATTTAGAAAGAAAAAAAAAGGGGAGTGCTTGAAAGAGTCTGAATACACTCTATTTGAACAGTTCACAATCTTCCACTTCCTAAAGTTTAAGATAATTGTGACTGTGATCCTGAGAGATATAGTTCTGCTTTAGCTTGTTCCGGTTTTACGCCACGGACTCCCTTTTCTACCAAGGGCTAGGACGATTGCCTTCTTGCGAAGGACTTGTTTTGGCAGATGTAATCGATACCCTGAGTGCATGCCCTTGCTAACCTCAGATCATGACGGGGCGCGAACTCTCGACCTGACGCCTCAAAGTCGCGGACGCAACCACTTGAGCCATGGTGACTACCTATATAGTTCTGCTTTAGATATAAATGGATAAACTGATTCTCATGAAAAATTATGAAGATAATAAAAAATTAGCTAGTTTTCGCTTTTCATTCGTGTGTAAAACACTGGATTATTACCATTTAAGTTTAGACGGATAAACTTATATTGACGTAAAGTTATCAAAAATTTAAATCAATTAAATTCTTTTCATTTATGTGTGTGTGTGTGCATGTGTGTGTGTGTGTGTGTGTGTGTGTGTGTGTGTGTGTGTGTGTGTGTGTGTGTGTGTGTGTGTGTGTGTGTGTGTGTGTGTGTGTGTGTGTGATATTCTGATCTGTTATCATGTACCTACGGATGAATAAAATGATTTTCATGTATACTGATCACAATAAGAAATCATCGAGTTCCTAATGGTGTTGGATATGTGTGTGTAGGGCACTGAACTGTCACTATACAGTCTAAAATGGCAGGAAAAGGTCCATCATATCAAACAAAAGGTACGAAAGAGGGCGAACTGTAGTATCGCTATACCAGAAATCATGTCACCTTATATATATATATATATATATATATATATATATATATATATATATATATATATATATATATATATATATATATATATAAATCATTTCAGAAGAAAAAATATTTTTTTCTCCTTTTGACTTTAAAGATTAATATCTGCTTAGCAATATAACGAAACAAAATTTATTTCATATTTCAATATTCTGCACTTCTGGTTTAAGAAAGATTTTACTACTTAATTACAAAAAAAAAATATATATATATATATATATATATATATATATATATATATATATATATATATATATATATATATATATATATATATATATATATAGTAACAGGCTATAGCGAGCTTCTTTTTGACCTCTAATTGAAATAGTTCTAAAAGTAAGAAGTCTGGCAGAGAATGTCGCAAGGCTGGCAATATGTCCATATGTTTCCAGTCATACGCACTGGATAACAGTAAAATTCTGAAGAAATCAAGCATAAGACCTAAAGTAACATAGATTTCATATTCCAGATATGATGTTGCTGGAATATAATTTAGAACTGCTTAACACTCAACCTATATCAACAGTAGCATACATCAAAGCGGTTTAATAATGGATTAAATGTGATTAATAAAGGCAAAATCAGAGATAAAAAAAAAAAATTAGGCACTTCCCCCTCCGAAAAAAAATTCAAAATAAATAATATAACCTAAAAGGCTATTCTGCTTAGCCCGAGAAGTGTCAATTGGAAAAACAAACCAAATGATTCGAGCTCAACTTCAGAATCTGAATTTGACAAAGGAACTGAAGTAACTTAAAAAAAATCATGTAATTATAAAAAAAAAATAACTATCCGGACGCGCTTCTTAAACAGTCCGGTGTCACAGGGAAAAGCAAATTCATGGTTACATATTAATTTCAGAATCCGAAAAGTACAATTGAATTTTAATAATTGCATAAAATTTCGTTTTAAACGAAAACAAAATATTAAAACAAATTATAAGGCTACAGTTCTCAGTAGAGTGAACTTTGATTTGGAATAAAAAAAAACATTTATTGTTTTTATCTCCTTATCAGAATTCGAAAATTACAAAGGAATTAAAACAACTTTTAAAAGTCATTTAATGCGAGATAAATGAAAGAAAACAATGAACTGCGATTTGC
>JAXCGZ010004211.1:0-2500 GCA_037179515.1 Halocaridina rubra
TGCTTTGCAAATTTCATTAGTTTTATTTTGACATTTTACATTGCAATTTGTAATTAGATTAATTATCATGTAATAGCCATTTTTGATGGAATAAAGTTTTTGACTTTGACTTTGACTTTGACTCTCTCTCTCTCTCTCTCCTCTCTCTCTCTCTCTCTCTCTCTCTCTCTCTCTCTCTCTCTCTCTCTCTCTCTCTCTCTCTCTCTCTCTCTCTCTCTCTCTCTCTCTCTTACAAGGTGTGAAAATAGGAAAATACATTCTTATCAAGTTTATCTTTTTTTGCAGAACTTAGTGGAATTATCCCTATCGACTCCTCTCCACGACCACACAGTGTGCCGAGTTCCTCTAGAGCTGGCGTCTTCCATTCTTACGAAGGTATGTTCTTTTTAGTGTAGACCTTTTAGAGTAGTCACCGTGGCTCAAGCGGTAGCGTCCGCGACTCTTAAGGCGTCAGGTCGAGAGTTCGCGCCCCGTCACGGTCTGAGGTTAGCAAAGACATGCACTCAGGGTAAGTATTACATCTACCAAAACTAGTCCTTCGCAAGAAGGCTACCGTCCTAGCCCTTGGTAGAAAAGGGAGTCCGTGACGTAAAACCGGAACAAGTGTAGACCTTTTAGACTAGAATATATTTGTTTATTCCCAAGCCTTGGCTTATGATGAAGGTGGCTCCATTAATGGCCTATCTTTCCAACTTGTGTGCTCATCATTCATCATAAATTTTCATAGACTTGAGGAGAGTACTACATCCTCCACATGACTATGGGATTATTTGTCATAGTTGCCACAGAGGGAGGCGAGCTTGAGCTCGAGTCCTCCTGTATGGCATATTAATTCATATGTCACTATTGCATGAATTTTAAGTATCTCTGGGACTGAAGAGAAGTAATACACTCAAAATCCTGCCCATTATAACAGTTTATCAGAAGTCATAAGTAAGCTTAAGTTTTCTAGTAAATTTTTTTTCTTCTGAATTTAATATCTTGCAGCAAAGTAACTCCGAGAAGTTTGGACTTATAAGAAGATAAACTTCCACATAGATTCCTTCATCATGAGTGAGAACTCATGTATGGTTATTGTCTCTTGAAGTATTTGTTGTCACCTTAAAAATCTCTAAGGCTTCTGGCAGTGTGTGAAACAAGGCTCTGTTAGCCATACTTTCTGCTTATGGCTTTGCCCTTTCTCTCTGTTCTCTGATTTCCAGGTTTCTTTCTGACCATTTTATAACTGTGGTTGTTGACGGTATAACATCTATCTCATTCCAAGTTACGAGAGGTGTTCCACGGGGCTCTGTTCTTTCATCTACTCTGTTCCTTCTTTTCATCAACGATCATCTTCAGTCCCCATCTTCCTCTCTTCTCTACGTCTTTGCCGACGATTCTAACCTCTATTTTTCCTCTGTTTTCTCTTTACAACCTTTATCTGCTACTCGTAATCAGTTTCATATTACTTTGTCTTCAAGTCCCAACTCCGATTTAGCGGCAGTATGTGAGTGGGACTGCCAAAATTGTGTTAAATTTGATGTTTCCATGACACATCTTTCTCCGAAAACAACGAAATATACCCTTTTAATTCTATTAACATATTAGGAATTCAGATAGTCTCTAAATTGTCTTGGAGGAATCACATAATCCAAAAATCTAAAACAGCATCTAAAAAATCGAGTTCAGTTTCGTTTTCGCCATTTTTATTTTTAATTAATTAAAATCTATAAAGGTCTTATCTGTCCCCGCTTGGAATACTACTCATACATCTTGTGTGCTTCTTCTTTTACTAATCTCCTTGACTGAATTGAATCTAAAGCAGTCAGACTCATCATTAACACTTTTCTTACTTCTTATCTGGATTTTCTCTCTCCCTTCACCATAAGGTATTAATCCTTTCAATTTTCTATTATTACTACTTCCATTGTTGCTCTGATGAGTTGGCGACTTGCAACCCTCCCCTGCTACTGAGGCTTGTGGATTGGTCGGTGAAGTGACTGCATTTTCCCTTCCACCTCCAGACTTTAGAACTCTCTTCCACCTTCTGTCTTCCCTCATTCTTATGACCTGTCTTCCTTGAAAATGGTAATCTGTCGTCATCTCAAGGCCTAATCCTGCCGTATCTCTAGGACTTTATTACGTCGTCTATTCTTTCAGCCTGACTTTTTCATACATCAGCTTTGTCCTTGAGTTCTACTTTTTCTTCGTCTCAATGTTTTCTTAGTGCCCAGGACCGATTAGTTCAGTTTTCTTGCCTGTCCCGGTGGCACACCCATAAAAGAAATATTGCTTTAGGTATGTTGAAATGTCACTCTGTGTCTTCCTGTCCCAGATGGTGACCAACTTTGCTGGAAAACGTTCAGCTTTGCTGGAAACGTTCAGCTTTGCTGGAAAACGTTCATTATCAAAATTGGAACTTATGATAAAAAAAAAATTCAGCTTCTTACTACAATGGGACAACAGCTCTTACATTGGCTTTCGCTGATCGAGAATGACATCATGAAGAATAATGACTTCA
>JAXCGZ010004211.1:7500-27500 GCA_037179515.1 Halocaridina rubra
TTTGCTTTGTTATAGACATGTTTACTCCAATCATTAAGAGAATATTGAAGCACAATGTGGTAAGTTTTGCTTTGTTATAGACATGTTTACTCCAATCATTAAGAGAATATTGAAGCACAATGTGGTAAGTTTTGCTTTGTTATAGACATGTTTACTCCAATCATTAAGAGAATATTGAAGCACAATGTGGTAAGTTTTGCTTTGTTATAGACATGTTTACTCCAATCATTAAGAGAATATTGAAGCACAATGTGGTAAGTTTTGCTTTGTTATAGACATGTTTACTCCAATCATTATGAGACTATTGAAGCACAATGTGGTAAGTTTTGCTTTGTTATAGACATGTTTACTCCAATCATTAAGAGAATATTGAAGCACAATGTGGTAAGTTTTGCTTTGTTATAGACATGTTTACTCCAATCATTAAGAGAATATTGAAGCACAATGTGGTAAGTTTTGCTTTGTTATAGACATGTTTACTCCAATCATTAAGAAAATATTGAAGCACAATGTGGTAAGTTTTGCTTTGTAATAGACATGTTTACTCCAATCATTAAGAGAATATTGAAGCACAATGTGGTAAGTTTTGCTTTGTTATAGACATGTTTACTCCAATCATTATGAGAATATTGAAGCACAATGTGGTAAGTTTTGCTTTGTTATAGACATGTTTACTCCAATCATTATGAGAATATTGAAGCACAATGTAGTAAGTTCTTCATTAATGACGTTTAAACAAGTTTTGTTGTAATTATTACTCTGTGTACGTAGAATTACTGAATAATGTATAGTGAAATGTGCAAGATAATAAAGAACACTCAGCTTTTTCTATGCACTCTAAATGGTATGAGAAGGCACTTTAAAGATGCCAAAAGGAAAAAATATATTAAGTACTTATTAATTTTGTGATCTAAACTTCTAACCTTTTCAGAGTACAATTCATGAGTACTCAGCTGTTTTGTATTGAATTGTATATGGAACAGGTGACCAGCTCAGGTCTCGAAATTAACAAATACTTAATACATTTTTCCAATTATGTTTTATGAACATTTCCTACTACATTATTATAAATTTGTGTCATATTTTAGTCAGCCAAGAATTAAGATTATGTTCAATGAATTCTGAAAAAAAAAAAAAAAGTAGAACTCAGTTTTATATACATTCGTCGGTTCAAGAATACTAATGTAAGATTTACAGGCATATATACCTGAGCACCCTACCATATCTTATGTACGAATACAACATTTGAAAACAGTACTGTCATTATATATACTGTGCTATAATGCATACATTATTACTGTGGAATTCCACGGTTATATTGGCAGATTTAGAGTTGATGAGTAATATACATCTGATTTATCACTTACAGGATTTTGGCAAATATCCGTATGTTAGGAGATTCGTACAAAACTACATCCAAGCCCTTAACAGTCAGAATGATGGCCGAAGAGTAGTTCATGAATTTGTAGACAGTATGCATGGTCCAACTAGTACATGCCCCCACCTACGTGTGCTACCCAATCTTGTTTCTGTGTGCACAGCAGCAGTCTGCAGTCTACTGGAAGCTCATAAGAATCAAGAGCATTTAAACACACTGAACCACTCCAATGAAGACACAGTTCAGCATCTCAACTGCTATCTCAGTGTTATCTCTAAAATGTAAGTTCTTTGTCGTTTTATACTTTTTAGATCAGTGTTGACGTTTAAGGCGATGTCCCCTAGTAAATATATAAATAATTCTTTTATTTTCTTTATTAGATGTGAATTCGATGGCTGGAGTTCATTGTCGTTTTATATTTTTCAAGTCAGTGTTGACATTAAAGGTGATGTTCGCAAGGAAATTTATAGAATTTTTTTTTTATTTTCTCTATTAAATGTGAATTCAATGGCTGGAGTTCATTGTCGTTTTATACTTTTCAAGTCAGTGTTGACGTTAAAGGTGATGTTCGCAAGGAAATTTATAAATAACAGTTTTTATTTTCATTATTAGATGTGAATTCGATGACTGGAGACCTGGCTTGGCACAACTTCTTCAACCTATTCCTTTCCCAGATATAGCTTTAGCTGACGAAGAATTCATTAGGTAAGTAAAATGTGAACTTTACAAGGCAACTGCAGAGTAAATAGCAAATCAGAGACTTTATAATGTAAATTGGATTTAATTTTACAAATAAACTGTGCTTAAAACGCAATGGATGAAGAAGTTCCGATAGCTACTTTCTGGGAAAATTTTGATGAATATCTGGTATTATCAATATACGCCATACGGGTGTTATTTCCATTTGAAACCCCATTTTTCTAAGAATCAGCTCTTTGCATGATATGCAAGCACAAAATCAAAATATCACAGCTGAATATTTGTTGATCCATATGAGAATTCAGTTATCCGACATTAAACCAAATTTAAACTTTTCATTTTGCGCTAAAGTAATTATGCACACATTTACAGAACCTGAAGTTTTTCTCTTAAGTCTTGCTGTTTTCTCTTTTAGCTTAGAAATTATATGAATAAGTTCTCTCTTTTTCCACAATTAAAGGTACATATTGTGCATAAACATAGGTATGTTGGGAGGAGGGTGATGGAAATGGATGTACAGGGTAGGAGAGGGAGGGATAGACCAAAGCGTAGGTGGATAAATTGCATCAGTGACGACCTGAGGTCTAAAGGTTTGTTGGGTGATGAGGTATGGGATACAAGCAAATGGATAACACTGTCCAGAAACATCGACCCCACATAAAAGTGGAAAAAGATGTAGACGAAGAAGAAGAAGATTGTGCATAGAAATAGGTAGGGATTCCGAGCTTTTGAAAACATTATCGAAGGGTACTCCGACAAAAAAAAAAGTTTGGGAACCACTGGTCTACTGAACTGGGCTTTGCAGACTGACTGACTGATTGAGCCGGCTCACTCAACCAACTACTGTGTTAATCTTGCTGTGTTGCTGAGGTGAAGCTAGCTTGCTTACTTAACTATGATAGGACATAGGTACTGAGTAGGCAAAATTACTTACTTTAAATCTATTTGAAAATTGGAGAAAAAGAAGGAGGTTGCACACAAATACATGCATATAAGCTTACCCATATCTAGAGTAATTAACAGAATATTTTTCAGAAGACACTTCGGATTTCATTTGAGATATCTGTCTTTCTATTTATATGTCTATATCTCTATCTATCTATCTATCTATCTTTTTATCTATCTATCCATCTATCTATTTATCAATCTATCTATCTATCTATCTATCTATCTATCTATCTATCTATCTATCTATATATATATATATATATATATATATATATATATATATATATATATATATATATATATATATATATATATATATATATATACACACTATTATTAGCCAAAAACATTTTTAGGACATCAGGAGAATCAAACTCCTTTTGCAAGGTACAGTGTCATGCTGCCTTAACTAGCTCACCACTATGACAGACAAAAATATGTATATCATGGCAAAGTAAGTATATACAAGCATATATCTTGTCAACCTTTAGTCAGCTGATTAAAGCTGCAGGGGCCGGGGGGGGGGTTAAATTAATGCATGCACAAAGTCATTATGATTTTATTTTTGCTGATTCAGCAACTTTGTCTGCAATATTCTTTAGCTGTGTATGCATTATACTCCTCCACCATTATATTTGGAAGCTTCTTTAGGCAGCTTTCTCAATATTGTAATCCGGATTTGACATATTTTTTGTGTATCATATGAGACAACTGTAAGGCTATGGAAAAAGGGAACCAGTAGTTCCAACTTTTATAAATTTCTTATTTTCCTCAGAAGAAATGATAGATGAGGTGAGGAATGGCAGGTATAATGAAATTCCAATCATTAGGTTTTTGAAGTAATAGACATTGTCATTTTCATAGAACTTTAAATTACATTTTGTTCTTAATAACAGAGCAGATGAGGGTGTAGCATAGGAGGTCTATGCAGGATTACGTATACTTCACTGTGCAATTGCATCTGAGAAGACCACTATTTTCGAATACTCATAATACCCTTTTGGTGTTATTATGCTTTCTTACCTTTCTCACCATACGCCTGAGTAGATAGGTCTCTATCTGTCAGGCGGCTGACCATGTATGAAGCTCCTCCACTCGCAGCACCCTCCGCCCATCAAAGGGCTGCTGGGAATGGAGGGCCATTACACTTTGGTCAGCCATGCGTTGCTTGAGCAAAGAAGTTTTCTTCCAGTGTCTTGCTAGGACTATCCTGGAAACCCTCCCCATTTATCTGGGCTTGAGACCGGCACTGAGCTAAGCTGGCCTGCTTAACCCAGTGGCTGGGTTATCCTTAATCTTTCCTACAAGAGATGTTGCAATTAGATCAATATACTGAAAGACTTCCTCTATGTAATATCCAAAGACACTGCTTTGGATGCCTCCTCTATTTGTAATAATTATACACGAGTTCTTGACAAAATAACTGCATACATGTACCGAGCTGCATAATTATATTATTGTATTTTTATTACTGTGAGTATTATTCGTCATTCACCATAAATGTTTTCCTTAATTTCAGAAAAATCTTGCCTGTATTAGAGATAATTGGAACTGATCCTCGGTGTGATGTCCACCAAATGGTTCTTGGGATTCGAGAGGACAAGGAAGGATGGCTAAATGTCATCTGCCCTTCTTCTTTAGCCTGTGTAGATGAAGGCTCAACATGGGCTGCAATAGTATGTATATCTAAAAAATTATAATTATTGTGCTGTATCATCTAAATCCATTTGGATCATGCCTAATAAGCAGTCCACATACATAATATGCTACTCATTGTGACAAAACAGTAGAACACTAGTTTCCCATACGGAATACAAAAGTGTTTTTCTTAAAATTGTAGTTTCCATATGTCATCTCCTCTATATCATCCTTGTGGTTAATAATATATGCATGTGAATGAAGGGATTCATTACTTTTGATGACAAACAGAACAAAACCACTTTTTTTCAAAATATCTTGTTATGGCCTATCTAAACATATCAAGATCTTGATATCTGAAGCAGGTTTATTCAGAAGGTCCAATATGTGGTTACCTATTTTCACGATGAGTGAATGGATTGTAGATATCCATCCAAGGGTGAACAGGTCATGGTGGACCTGTATGTTATTGTTCACGTATTTGAGGCCAGTTCTGATCTGTAAATAGAAAGAAAACTTGCAAAACGTTATTGACAGGGTTGTTAGTCTCCTTTTTGTAAATAAAATACCAAAAAGGTTTGGGGAAGAAGAAAGATTAGATAAGACAGATATGAAGGAAGGAGAATTGTTGGCGCTGCCTGCATACTTTTAACCCCTCAGGGACCACTGGGAAGGAAGGGAAAGTGAATGACAGGATAGTGTGTAAGTGGTACAGTAAACAAATATATTAATGTAAAAATAAAAATATAAATGGCTGAACTAAATAATTAAAAAATGGAATCACAGTAGGACACAAAGAATCCTGGAGATTGTCTATAACTCCTGCTTCTCATTTCAAACTGAACTAGTTGCTGTGACTAAAGCCCTGAACTACGTTATGCTCTAAGAAATAGACCACGCTCTCATCCCCACAAATTGAAGATGTGCCCCTCAGAGACAATATGATAACTATAACTGGGATACTTCACTTCTACCTTAGAGCCATCAACATCGGCAAAACCATCACCTTCACCTAGATCACCAGCCATGATGGCATCAAAAAAAGCAAAGAAGTTTACCATGCAGCCAAGCAAACTTCCCACCTGGCAGAGATTCAAACATCCTTGCCTCCCAGTACCTATTATATCAATACCAAAGTCACTGAGACCTTATATCATCAACCAACGGTTAGCAAGACATAATTAATGCCCGGACACTGGCGCAGCCTTCACGTCCTGGTAAAAAACAGTCACCAGCCTTCAGCACATAACCCTCTCATAAAACCTCCACGGCAGCATTGCAGTCACCATCTACAGATTGAGACTTGGCTGCAAGTGCACCTGTTAAATGATAGACAACATCATCAGATAGTTTACTTTATGCAAGGAAGTAGCGCCACAACCTCTTCTCCATTACATCCTCGAATGTGAAGCTTTCATAGAAGTAAGATGAAATATTGGGCCCCCTGCAACACCTAGCTACGACCCAAATCCCCCCCGAGCAGCAGACGACATTTTTACAGCAGTAGTAAACTACGTCTCCATAATGACCTGCTCTACTTCAAAATGTTATTGCTACAGATTACCCCCATGGAGATGGAGTTCTAAGAAAATAATGATAAGCAGGGTTAGCTGCATAGCATAATTTTCTCCAGAACATAAGACTTTAAAGGATAAAACTGGAGATTGTTATAGTTTCTGAGGAATACCAATGTTAATGTCATTAGGCAGAGGTGAGCCATCCAGCATATGATGAATAGCAGCTCTTTCAACCACAGAACAATCCGGCACCAAATGAGAAGCTGATGTAGGAGCTGATGACTGACACATTCTGTGAATCATATTTGATGGCACTTAAGGAGTTTACAGCCTCCTTTTACCACCATAAATGTTTATCATTTGGGAATTCTTTCATCTTGGGGAACACTATCAGCAAAGTGAGTAGTAGGATGTCTATAAAAAACAAATATACTCCAAAATCTTCTTAATCCCTTAGCAACTGGGGTTAATGGGAAGTTTTCGATGGCTGATTTCTTCTCACATTTGTTGCTTGCCAGAACCTTTAACATGGCTGAAAGATATGGTATATAAGGAGTTGAAATTATCTCTTGTAAGTGGTTAAGCATAAAAGGTCGAAGACACTTTTAAGAGACATCACACTTGATGATCTGATTGTCAGCTGATGATAAATTCTTGAGACTCTTCTGGGAGACTTATGGAGAGACTTAATTTTTTTTTATTGCACTCTAGTTAGTGTGTCTTCCAAGAACACTGGGACTTGAAAACTAGCATGACAAACCACTTTCAAGGCTGCAGAATCTCACATTTTGGGGTTCACAATTGGGAGTTTCAATCTGTCCTATCCCCTTGGGTCTGTCATTTGCTAAGAGTGTGGAACCTACAATATTGGGTGAAAAAGGAAAGGGAAATATTGTGTTGAATGCACTCATAATGAGAGTATCATGTTTAGTTCGTTAGAGCATGACTAGAAGGGGGATTGGGAGAGTGGAGTTTTTGCACCAAATGCTCATTTTTCATGTGGGCCATGTTTTGTCTACTAAGGCAAGGGGTAGGTCAAACTCACATACATATTTTCAGTATTTAGTCCGATAAGACTCTACCAACTCATGGACAGGGAGGAGAGAGGGGAATGGTGGAGTTTTGTGCGAAATGGACTTTGATATGTGCCTACTTTAGTCTGCTAAGGCAAGGAGTAGGCCAAAAATAAAATAATATGCACCATATTTACTCTGTTAAGGCTCTCCCAAGTCTGGAAGTTACCAATGTTAAGTCCTACTGTGCATTTTGTGCAAAGTCTTAACCTAGGAATGGTAAGGAGAAGCTAACAATTCTCAGCTAGCTTTATTTACAGGACCCAACTAGTGGTTACTTATTCCCACAGCATTGTTATTGTAGTGGATATCCAACTGGGGTTGGATGGCCCATGGTAGGCCTGTAAGTTGGTATTCTTGAATTTAGGTCAGGTCTTATCTGCAATTTTATGCTTCAAAAAGTCTTAATAAACCTATTTGAGTAATAGATACTTTATGGCTACCCTCAAAATAGCTCTAGTCATAAATTTACATTATGATTAAATATTATGGTTACGTAATTGTGAATAAAGTATACAAATACAAACTTGAATATCAAATTTCAGAAAAATCATATGTTATGATAAAAGAAAATAGTATTTTAAAAATAAAACTATAAACAAGATGTTTCTGAATATACTGATATATATAAAATCAAGAACATGACATACTCGAACTTGGCGTTAGAATCTGAGACACTGACAACACTTGTTGCCTTTAAGAGAAAAATAAGTCATTTCATAGAAAAAATTCCTAATTGTAGTCAGCATATTTATGATATTAATGCATACAAATGAGAAGTATAAAGGAATTGTTGTTTACACAAAGGACGAATCCATTTTGATCCACTCCACTTTGAAGTGTATATTCTACTATAACAATAAACATAGGAGCATATAAAGAGTACTAATTACTGGAGTCTACTATGAACAAAAAAACCGACCTGAGTAATGAAATAAACCAACTCAAACGAATAACTACCCAAACTCTTGCCTGTCTCCCGCCAAAAATGCCTGACGCACCCCCCTCCTCAGCATTACCCCCATTCACATCACCAAACTACCCCCACATCACGCTGTTACCACTCTATTGTATGAACATAGCAACAGATTGTACTGCCCGAAACTCGGACATACAATACCAAACAAAACCATTAAAGAGGCAAAAAAAAAAAAAAAGGCAATGACTAATATCTAGCAATAACTATGCTAATATACACCCCTCCACCTTGAATTCTAGATCAGTCTAATCTTCACTAAAATCTCCCATGACATAATCTTTCATCCACCATTGCTCTCGTCCCTTTCGTTACGATTGTCATAGCGGTACCTCACAATCTCTTTCCTCACTTTCTTCACTATCCACCATTTGTCACAAACCCAAGATGTGTCACGATATTCCACTCACAAAAATGTTATTCAGGGAACGCACGTCTGTCACACTCCCTCTTTTCTACTGAGATGTTTACTTCCCATTAGGAGGCTTCACCCATACCTCATCTCCCACTTGAATAGACATAAATCTTCACTAAAATCTCTCATGACGTAATCTTTTATCCACCATTGCGCTCATCCCTCTCGTTGCAGTTGTCATAGCGGTTCCTCACAATCTCCCTCCTCACTTGCTTCACTATCCACCATCTGTCACAGACCCAAGTGTGTCGCGGCATTCCGCTGACAAAAATGTTGTTCAGGGAATGCACGTTTGTCACACTCCCTCTTTTCTACTAAGATGTTTACTTCCCATTAGGAGGTTTCGCCCGTACCTCATCTCCCACTTGAATAGACATAAATCTTTACTAAAATCTCCCATGACCTAATCTTTCATCCACCATTGTGCTCGTCCCTCTCGTTGCAGTTGTCATAGCGGTACCTCACAATATCCTTCCTCACTTTCTTCACTATCCACCTTCTGTCGCAGACCCAAGATGTGTTGCGGCATTCCGTTGACAAAAATGTTGTTCATTGAACGCACGTATGTCACACTCCCTCTTTTCTACTGAGATGTTTACGTTTCATTAGGAGGCTTCACCCTTACTTCATCTCCCACTTGAATAGACATAAATCTTCCTTCTACTGAGATGTTTACTTCCCATTAGGAGGCTTCACCCGTACCTCATCTCCCACTTGAATAGACATAAATCTTCCTTCTCCTTCCCAAGAACCCTTTTCCATATATTAGGATGTCACCGCTCATACTGAAATACTTCTCTTTGAGGCACTGTTTTCATGTGTTTTGTCAACCTAGGGGACATATTATTCCAAATTACTGGTTCTGCAGGTGTATCGAGAACACTTTCTGCCATTGCCTTAATGGTTCAATGGTGTCTCTCCACAATCCCATTCTCTATCTATTTATCTATCTATCTATATACTTGAGCTATATTCCCCTTATAAGGGTAGTGGCTGAGTCAAGGGGAACTACTCTGGCACTTTGGGAAGAGAAACTACAGAGGAGGAGATTTCCACTCCCCTCACTTAGCCCCATATAGTTGACTCTTACGAAATGCAGGGAAACAGGGAGGAAGTATTCTAGCTGCTCAGAAGAAGGGACTTATATTCCATTTATCCAATATGTCCTTTACAGCCTGTAACCGTAAAGAAGTACTGTTATCCATCAATACCTCATCAACTTGATCCCTCTCTAGAAAGACCTCTGTCAACACTGTCACAATCTCCTCTGCAATCTCTGTCCTCAACTCTCTTCAGATTTCGAATCGACCAGGACCTTAGGCTACCATAGATAAATATCTCCCTTGCTGATAATGAGTCACATCACCCACCATTCATTTCCAATCATTCTCCACTCTAATTTCCCCCAACTTATGTGATCTTGATGCAGGGTCTGTTGATTGACACCGGTTGCAACTTATTACAACTTGTCTAACTTCATTCTTCGTCACTGTAGGATCGATTTTTCTACCCACATGCAGCATCCTATCAGCTCCCATGTAATGCATTTGATACAACTCCTTTACACTTAGAGATCCCATACAACATATTTGAGCTTACTTTTCTTTGCTCTTTTCGTGTATCCCAAGCCAAGTCTTCTTCACTCTTTTTAGGATATCTTCCTTATCATCATACGATTTCAGCATCTTGGCCTGAAATTTACCCTTAGGTGCCATGATATTCAGTGGCTAGATAGCTTGAGCTTACTTTTCTTTCCTCTTCTCGTGTATCCCAAGCCAAGTCTTCACTCTTTTTAGGTCATCATTCTTTTCATCAATTGATTTCAGCATTTCGGCCTGAAATTTACCCTTAGGTGCCATGATATTCAGTGGCTAGATAACTTGTGAAATGAGAACAAACACGGACAGAAAATTCACTACTCACCCTGGGTACTGGCCCAGAAAATAGATACAAAGCACTACTCACTGGAGTCCACTTTGAACAAGAAAACTGACCTGAGTAATCAAACAAACCAACACAAACCAAGAAAATATCAGACAGAATTCAACACGACTTCCCAAAAATTAGCCTGTCTCTCATCTGTCTCCCACCAAAACTGCCTTGACGCATGACCCCCTTCAGCATTACCCCCAATTCTCTTTACCACACCACCCCCACACCATGCATAGTTACTACTCTATCAAACAAACATAGCGACAGATTATACTGCCCGAAACTCGGTATTACAAAACCAAACAAAAGTATTAAAGAAACTAAAAGCACAGTCAGTAATTAATATCTAGCAATAACAATGCTAATTTACACCACAACTTATATAGGACTGGCCAGGACAGCTTGATATTAAGGCTTCTCCAAGTTACGGCTCTTTCCCAGTGCCTATATCTAGAGTGAATATTACACATCTCTTAGCTTTCCTTCACGTCTGACAAGGCACAGCACTCCCCATCTTAATTTCTCTTTGCTTAATATTTTCTTGGTGCCCGAATGAGGGCAATATTCTTTACTCATCCCGGTGTCACACATATAATAAAAATAAAATAGTCAGTTTTTATTATTACTCTTGATAGTTGGACATACATTTTTTTTTCCGTATTAACAGCAATATGCAGATATACTCAGTTAAAAATCCATTGATAATTTTCATGTTACTTGCAGCTGCAGACGCTTATAACATGTTGTTGTAGAAGAAAAAAGTTCCTAGGAATGCTGGTCAAGTCACTGGGTGCATGCATGCTTCTTGCCCTGAGAGGGAACACTACTGCTCAGGATGTAAGTAAAACGGCACTAAAATTATGGTTCTCTTTATAGTATGTATTTGCTTAAATGTCATTTATATCATATATTCACATCACTGGCGTTGTTTAAATTACAAGGATTTATTTCGTTAAAATACAAATAAAAGCACTTCTTAGCATGTATAAGAACCCACAAATAATCCACGTTTTATATTAGTCCTTATGATGGGGGTGGCTGCAGACTGAGTGTGGTTGGGGAATTATGGCTGTGTGCCCTTCCTGTCAACTTCGGAGTTGAGATCGCTGACCTTTCGGCTACTGTTGTCCCCATAGATACCTTGTCCAAATTGCAGAGCAACTATTTTGCTGTAGGATATTTGATGTAAATGCTTCCACATATAAAGTATAAAAATGTTCTAACTGCACCAATCATGTCACCTAATATTTTTAGTTACTTTGTACTGTTCTATTGTTCTATGACATAAGATTTTAAACAATGAAAAATAATATTATTATGTATATGGATACCTCCGTGGGAGGGAGGCTAGAATACATCATCCGTGTTCCCCTGCGTGACGTAAGAGTCCACTAAATGCCGCAGAGCAAGGGGACTGGGAATCACTCCTCTTTATTTTCACTTCCCAAAGAGTCAGAGTTTTTTGCCTTGACTTGGCTCTTGTATATAGATATATATATGTATATGGACATGTATATAGAAAAACGAAAATTGTACCAAACGTTGCCAAAATGTATTTAATTATTAGCCTCTCAACGTGTACAATTTGTTTTAGATATGTATTTTTTATCATATTTTTCATGATTATTCACCTGACATCAATCTATTTAAAAAAAAAAAATTTTCCTAGAACAACTGCATTCTTAAACTGAATAAGCTTTAATGCATCACTGGAATGCGACATTGAAATAAACTAGGAACATCTCAGATATAAGCATCAACTTCTATTGTGTTACTAAGTCATGACAATTCATAAATGAGTGTGGTTTATTATTTTAATTCCATCACCATCTCTGGGTCCTTTGTACTTTGACTGTTTTTTTTTCTCTCTGTCGTTTTCCTTTGTGTGATATGACCTCATCTGTGCCTTGTCCTTAAACTTTTTCTTTTCCTTAGTCTTGGTGTTTTCTTGTGCCCGGGCCTTTATTGATTAGGGTAGTTTTTGCCTGTCCTGGTGTCAAACTCATAAAAAAAGAAAAACATATGTATTATAAATAGCTTATCAGGAGATGGTTAGGAAGGTACGCAGAGTTTAAATTGGAATGAGACAGTTCAAATATTCAATAACATATATAAAAACTTTCATAAAAAAATGAACTTCAGATACTGTGCATGATGCTCGAATGGAATCTAATTGAAGGTTCAGATCAAAGTCTTCAGGTAGTTACAACATTACAGTCCACGACCTCTGGCAAGAGACGGTACCAAGCACTGTGTGACCGCCAACTACATCTCAGGGAACTGGTAGGTCATTCATTTATAAAATGCAGTCAGTCCCATTTGTTATATATATATATATATATATATATATATATATATATATATATATATATATATATATATATATATATATATATATATATATATATATATATATATATATATATATACTCACAGGTAAAGCGTAATTAGAAATTTGCATGCATGAGCATTAATGACGTTAGATACATATAACTGGAAAATGTATAACTAATTAAGTTGCCATTCTTCACATAGAAAATTATGTCTAGAAGAAGCATTTCTCTTGTAGACATTGTGGATTTATCCAGTTATGATTTTTTTTTTATTAATTGAAGTTCGCATATTTTATATTCACGTGATGGGCATATATATGTAACAGTCTCATGGCAAAAAATCTTTAATTTCTGCCTGACTACATAGCCTTCTTTGCGTTTTTTTTTTTTTTTTTTAAGCAGAGCTCATCTGAGCTATTTGTCACAGGCTTTAGAGTCCATAAATATCTTTAATTGATATTTTAAAGGCTATTGCTACAGTATCCTTAAATTAGTTGCCAATATAAAGATGCAGAGTATATGTAAACATAAAGCAATGGTGATTAGTCTGAGCTACTTAGTTCATCTCTATGTAGTCACCGTGGCTCAAGCGGTAGCGTCCGCGACTCTGAGGAGTCAGGTCGAGGGTTCGCGCCCCGTCACGGTCTGAGGTTAGCAAGGGCATGCAATCAGGGTAACGATTACATCTGCCGAAACAAGTCCTTCGCAAGAAGGCAACCGTCCTAGCCCTTAGTTGAAAAGGGAGTCCGTGACGTAAAACCGGAACACAGTTCATCTCTATAAACGCATTATATATATGAGTTTAGTTTTTACAATAATTATATTGTAATTATGACCATAATGATATTGATGAGCAAGTATTACTTTAATTATATGTATATGATGAATGTATAATTGAGTGTATGAAAAATATATGAAGTAATTGTGTATTCAATTGAATAAAATATTTCAAGTTATTAGTCTTTCCTGCTTTTTATTATTCAATTGAATGCATAAATGCAAGCTTACCTCACTAATATTAGTGTCAAGGATTTCATATATATCAGAAATATAGAATAGTACTTATTCCATGGGAGTAGTTCCCCTGAGTATCCAGAGATTGATAACAAAGTACATGTATTTGATGAGATGGGCTCTGTGGAATTTTTTTATATTTTGTGATAATCCTTTCTTAATACTTTCTTGTCTATGCAAAGTCAAGACTAATTGTCTCTTTTCATATTAAAATTTCTTATAATTCCAGCAACAAAAGGGAGGACCTCGAAAGCTCACGCTACCGAGTCGCAGCACTGATGCTGATGTCAATCGTTTGCTGTCTTCAGGTTCCTTTGGAAACTTAGAATGTCTCTCACTGGCTTTCACTCGCGTAACAAGTGCTTGCGCAGAACAGCTTATTAAATTACCCACTCTACGCTACCTCAATCTCTGGGCTACACAGGTACGCCAGTCAAAAGTAAATGAAAACTATATTAAATGGATTGTTGTTGTTTTAGATTCTCCACACACGGATGGGTGGAGCGGGTCATGGGGGACCCGCCAGCCGGCACAGGCCCCAACTCCCCACTGTGGTTGATTTAGATTCTCCACACACGGATGGGTGGAACGGGTCATGGGGGACCCGCCAGCCGGCACAGGCCCCAACTCCCCACTATGGGGCCTAGCTACGGCAGTAACCTCTCCAATAAACAGCTTAAACTCTCTTGCCTTGACGAGGTGCGATCCGTCGACCTCCGAATGCGATACCAGCGTGTAACCACTGTACTAGCCAGGAGGCTATTAAATCGATACTCATATTATCTTATATGCTGGAAACTGTAAATGTTCTATTTGTATTATGCATACATGAATGTTAACTGTTTATAAAATAATGAGGATTCTATTCCATTTAAGAATCAGTATAGAAGTAGCAATTTTTAAGAAGTGGTAATGGGTTTGATAACATCTCTTGTGTGAATAGTTAAAGACAGTATGGAATAATACATATTTCTTTAGTTCTCTATGCTCATCAGTTTTTATCCTTTTGTGGTTAAAACATATTATGCACTAACTGAATATGTTACTTGTGTATAGTCGAGATTTACTTCTCTTGAAAGGTATCCTTATTAAAAAGAGAATATATTTCTAATATTTTCTGTGAAATGAATGGCAGTACCATTCATCATGTGATAATGAATGTTTCATTTATTACTTGGCCCGTTTCAGTTTGGTGATGTGGGCTTGCAACTGATATCTGAACATCTTCATAAATTGCAAGTCCTTAATTTATGTGAAACTCCAGTGACTGATAAAGGACTAGGATCCCTAGCGGGTAGGTTCACTAATTGCTAAATCAAGGATTTCTAAATTCAATATTTAAAGATTGAGAGCTCATATTTCATTGATTTATACAATATGCTGGATCACTATTCTTAGATGGCATAAACATTGGGATTTTGTCCTTTATTTCCAGTGATAGCTTAAGGAAATAATATGAAATAAGGTGATTGCTTCATTCTTAAGCTATCTCTGTCATTCACTTACACTTATTTACAGCCATCAAAAGTCTAAGAAAACTGAATCTAAATAGTACAAGTTTGTCAGTGCAGACTTTCGAAACCCTGAAAGAAATGTTGCCAGCTCTGCAGGAAGTAGATGTCAGATACACAGATGCCTGGTGACCCTCGCCTCCCTCTGCTGACATTCCTGATGTTAGCAGACCATCTCCTACTGGACCAACAACATTTCTTCGAAGGGTTCTCAGTCAGTTAGGAAGAAGAAAAAGAGAGAGGGATAGAAAATCGCTGGACTCTTCACCTAGCGAAGAGAAAAACAACAGTAGGCGCGATTTCATGTGCGTACCCAGATTTGAGGGCCGGATTCTATCGAAAAAAAATCAGTTAGTTCGAGCTAAGAGTGAGGAACAAAATGTTATCAAGAGAAATCCATTAGTAAGGGCTGTTAGTGAGGATCACACTCGAAATTTATTAGTCAGATCTAGTAGCAAAGAACGGACAACATTTGTTAAAAATGTTTTGGCCAGAACCAAAAGTGATGACCAAAGTGTTGCTGTGAAAAACGTACTAACTAGAGCAAACAGCGAAGGTAGAAATGAGAAAATTAATAATATTCTCAATGAGCATATAAATTCTTCACGTCAGATAGATGCTAATGTAAGAGAAGATACTAATAAAGGATCGAGTCCTGAAAGTTTACCTTGCTAATATTAGTTTCGAGAATTTCAGAGGGGAAATTGGACATGTCCAACAAAATTAAAAACCACTTTTCTTACTATAACAGAAACCATAATACCCTTCACATAGTAACAGAGGTAACTTGATTTCTATCAAATAATGACAAAAATTGAAGTTAATGATATATTTGTGTAATTTTTGTCTATATAGTCAGACGAATGTGCCATTTTAAGAAAAATATATGAAATGCTCGGGAAGACTCTCTTAAAGAAGCATAAATTATTTGTATACTCAATTTTTCTGTTTAACCATTCAAATATTTTCACTAGATTACTTGCCGAAGTAGATGCACTTGCGATATTTTGTAAATAGTAATATTTATTCCATAGGCATTTGATAAACAAAAGGTACAATATGTGCTGTGGTTTTGAAGTAATTCGCATTGAAACAATACACCAAAGAATAATGAAAATTCTGAGAAAATAATCTGGAAATTCTTATTATTAATAGAAGAAGAAAAAAAGATACTGGAAACTCCACCATAATTTTCGTCTCATTAATATTCATTATTGTAATGCTTTGCAAATGATTCAAATGGGTTCTTGTAAAAAAAAAATATTTTATTGATAGAACATTATATGTTAATTTTGAATTTGGAGTATGGTTTGCTTCTGTGGTTTACTTCATAGTATTTTTTTACTTGTGCAAGTTGTCGTTCTTTTAGACCACTTGATGTAACTTTTTGTTCAATTCTGCTTTCTAATCAATTGTCTGTAATGCTGCCATCTCCTGTGCTGTAAAAGAAGACATCTGTGCCAGATTATTATTATTATTATTATTATTATTATTATTATTATTATTATTATTATTATTATTATTATTATTATTATTATTATTATTATTATTATTTGACAGTTCCACCCTTGCAATAATTGTAAGTGAGCAGAGTAACAAGAAAGCATTCGAAAGCTTAGTAACATCTAAGTGAATCTAAAAATCTTAATTAAAACTTCATTGTTAAAGAGCCATCTTTACTGGTTTGCGCAATGATGTTTAAATAAAGTATTGCAGGTTTTAAACACTATCATTGTACTGTATATCTAAGCAAGCAGATTTACAGCGAAATTTAGATTGTGTGAAAAATTAGATTTTATGATGGCAAAATGAATCACTGTACACGCCCTCTTTGTGGACATAACTCTTCTTTGGTTACATTTCTCTAATCAGAATGTCCTATGCAGCCAAACTGGTATGACATTTCGACAAAAGTTCATGAAGTGAGAGGAATATATGAAAGTTCACCTTTATCTCACTGATGCAGTATAATTATTTATTATTTTTCTCGAATATTATGTATGTTGTTACCAAAGTGTTACGTGATCCATTTATAAAGAATTAATTATGTTAGCAAACTAGTTAAGTTCCATTCTCTTTAACATATGTTGATGGCTTTCTGTTATTTATTCTATTCTCTTTGTAGCTTAAATTGTGTACTTGAATCACTTTCCAACAGAATGCAAACGGAGGTAAATATTTTTAGTTGTCTTTGTAATACAGGCTTCGGAAGGATCATTTAGTCATGAGTGTTTTATCTGACTTTCCAAATAAGTGACTGGGTCCTGTCTTACTTCAGAAAACAAGAGCACAGTGTGCATAAGTGTGATTTTGCCATATTAATCGTTTTGAAAGTCGTTATTTTCAAAAGGATTAGTGGATTTTGCCAGAAATATTAATTGTTATGAGAGTCGGTATTTTCAAAGGGATTTTTTTCTCTTAAGTAGGGATATCAGCTGTTCATATGCAAAATTAGCTCGAAGGACATAATTTACATAAGTGGATTTTGCCAGAAATATTAATTGTTATGAAAGTCGGTATTTTCAAAGGGATTTTTTTCTCTTAAGTAGGGATATCAGCTGTTCATATGCCAAATTAGCTCGAAGGAGATAATTTACATAAGTGGATTTTGCCAGAAATATTAATTGTTTTGAGAGTCGGTTTATTCAAAGGGATTCTTTCTCTTAAGTAGGGATATCATCTAATCATATGCCAAATTAGCACGAAGGAGATAATTTACATAAGTGGATTTTGCCAGAAATATTAATTGTTTTGAGAGTCGGTTTATTCAAAGGAATTCTCTCTCTTAAGTAGGGATATCAGCTATTCATATGCCAAATTAGCACGAAGGAGATAATTTGCATATAATCTCTTTATTTTTGGTATCATTGCAGAGCGGACGCCCACGGCAGCCTTAGAGAATTCGTGTGACTTTGCATCTGTGTTAAAGCACAGCATTGTAATATTGTATTTTTTTTTTCTTTCTAGCAAGTGCATAATAGGAATCAAAGACTTCTTATATATTTCTGTCATGCTTAGCGTATAATCCTTCAGAAAAGTGCCAATCCTGTGTATCTTCTTATACATTTTCAATGGAAAGGAAATATTTGTGTATTCTGTTATCTTTGTTGTATAAAAAAGAATATGTGTTGATGTTTAAATAAGGTACATTTAGTCATATTAACGATATAAATTAAGTGTGTTGTCTTTTATTATAAGAACTTTTTATGTGCAATGTTGTAAGATATGGACAAGAAGATCAGGTATGCCTAAAAAGGTGCCAATGAACGAAGAAAAATTTTAAAGAGGGTCAATGCTGATCATTTTTTTTTTTTTTTATACATTCCATATATTGCCAATTCATTACTCTAAAACTAACTAGTCTCCAAGCCCTGCAGAGTCAACAAGCCACATTGTGCAATATATATATATATATATATATATATATATATATATATATATATATATATATATATATATATATATATATATATATATATATATATATATATATATATATATATATATATTTTTTTTTTTTTTTTTTTTTTTTTAAGTATATACCGCACAAAAAAGTAAAAACACAAATACTTTATATCCTGTATAGTTTACTACATATAAAAGCACACACACACACACATATGTATTTATGCTGTACTATGTATTTTTAGTACAGAATATACATGGGATATAGTTCAACAGTTATGATTTAACAAAGTATGTAGCCACCCAAAACAAGAGGGGATTTATAACATTCATTGTCACATCCATTGATGCACTTAATCCATTTATGTTATTTTAAAAAATAAGTTACAGTAATTTAGCTATTTTTAATGAAACCTGAAGAATTTTATATGTATATTTTTTTTATGTTACTATGATAATTTACACACTAAAGACTTATTTCTCTACATTGTACTATATTCAACCAAAGATATTTCATTTTTTAAAATTTGATTTAAGGCGATATGTCTTAATGAGTCTTTATCTCATATACATTAATACCAGACCGTTCGTGGATTACTTTTATCGCCGTCTTCTACAAGCGGAAAGTCGAAATGGCATAAATGAGATACAGGGGAGGTGTCACAGTGAATGAGGTGGATGGCAGAAAAATAATTGTCCCACTAGAGAATGGTCTGTGCATGTACTAGGTGCCCTTCCATTGATTTTTTTCTATGTATTTATACATCTATCAGAGTCTATATAGCAAGTTTTTTTTTCCTTGTCTTCATGCGTGTATTAACAGAATGAGAAAGAATTATTGGCAGCCCATTGCCATCTCAAAAGACGGTATATATATTGTGGGTTCATCAAGAGAACTGCAGAAATTGCGCAGCCTTGCATACACCGTGCTGCAAAATATTTAGGATTCTCTCTCTTTGTTTCTCTCCTGTTTTATCATTTTCTATCATTACGCCTTCATTTTCCAAGCAAGTTAATGTCAACAGTGGATAGCTTTTAGCCTCGTGACTTAATTCGTAAAATTTATCCAGCTTTTCTGCAAGCTTGACGATCTTGGAAGCCATATGTTCAAAATATTAGTCGTTGATTGTAAGCCCATAAAGATCTGGAACAAGGTAATGA